>KK114672.1:5964-109277 GCA_000611955.2 Stegodyphus mimosarum
TTTTGAAAATGTTGTGCAATAAGGCAGCTTTCATGGTAACGCTTATTGTTTGTTGACTGTCTTGGATGCTGGATATAATCTGTTGAAGAATTTAGATCATGAGCAAGAAATTCCATGTTCAGGTTTGCTTGTTGATACATATCTTCTTTATGTATACGGATATCCTAAAATGATCGAGTAAGTTCTTCATTTGCACTTGCAGCGTAATTGTTATCTATAAAAGGATTTAAACTTTCCTTTTTTCATTGGTTGAGTAGTTACAAAATTCTTGATTATCTTGTCGTGAATAAAGGCTTCTATTCATAGCTACGTCGTTCATTGGCGGATTGCTGATTGAAGAAGTGGATTGAAGTATTTTAGATGTATTTGGCTTGAACCAATTGCTGTGTCGATACGATTTACTTGAGTGGATTCCTGTTTTTCAGTTGTGTAGAAATCTAAAGCATTGTCTTTTAGAAAGTCTACTATTTTTGGATTTTGTTGAATAGACCCTTTGGGAGGTACTTTTGCATTTATTGACACTTTTTAATAGTTTGATACATTTATTATAGGCATTTTGCATTTTGATTGTTCTTTCATTACACTGATTTGAGGTGAAAAACGTATCATTTTGATCAGTGGACATTGAAGACATGGATGATGGTGAGAGCAGTTGAAATCCGACACTTGGAAATTTGATGGAGTAATTTTTTGAATCGAAGTTATTTAAAGAGGATTTTCTTGAAACTCTTGAGATATGTTTTGTGACGTAATTTAAAGACTACTGAAAACGCTTAAGGATTTTGTTACTTGTTACTTGATCTAAATAGTACTAACAGAGAAATTATATAATATTAAAATTTGTAATTAGAAAAATATTGTTTGATCATTTATATGGAGGTAAATATTATAAAATAAAGTAAAGTAAGAAATAACTTGTTGCCTTATAAATAGTATTGGAACTATTTTGCAAATGCTACTTTATTATAAAGAGATTAAAGCTATTGATGTAAAAATAAATAAGGTAAGATGAAAGAAATAATGTTTACACTGTACAAAGATACCAGTTTAGATGGTTATCGCTGTTCGCTTTAAAACATTAATTAATCTAAATAAAAGAAATAAATCTAAATAAAATTAAACATTTGGTGTTATTAAAATGTGCCATGTTTATTTAGTTTCAAGCTGGTATTTCAATTTATGAGAATCCTGCAATGAAACTCTATATTTGGGTAGAGAAAAAAATCCTCTTTAAATTAAGTAGAGATATTAATAATAAATCTTTACATCTAGCTCATAGTATAGTTATAAAAAGACATACGTGTGAGGTTATCATTATTAAAACGTTTTTGACGTTTTGAGAATTGTTTAACGGTTGATTTCTCAAAGTTGATAGATAAATGATGATATTTTACGGGGGGTGTTCATTTATTACAATACTAGTATCAACGCAGTACTCTTTCAAAGGGCTTTTAGTAGATATGAATCTTGACTAGAAAATATCATTTATATACTCAACTTGAATTTCTTCCTATCAGAGCCTTGATAAATGTGTCTTAGCTCTGTAAGACATAAGGCAGCCCTGGGCTCAGTAGATTCGTTCGTTCGCCGCCGCCAAGGCTTCCCTTCTAAGGTGAAACCAATCGGAATTAATATCTGATCAGCGGAGATAGCAGCTACCACAACCAGAGTGGACTGCCAGATCAGGGACATTTATTTTACGGCAGTCAAAGTAAATTGTAACAAAAATCAGAGAATAAGCATCAATGGCATCTTTGCACTTTGTACAACATATGTACAAATGACAGATTACATAATCAAAATTTGCATACGCTTGCCCGCAATTGCTGCCTTCAACCATATTTATAATAAAATGTTAAAGTTTAAAAGTTATTAGAGACCCCTAACTTGTTTCTAAAAATCGTACGCTACTTTGTTCTTTCAATGTTCAAAAGCCTAAGTCTTGAGTCCATTGTTTGAAATTAAATTTTCAGCACAGAATCTTAAATTACAATGTCTATTAAGTTCCATACAACAAAGTCCGATTGTAGAAAAATTAACTAAAATCTTGACTTCATAGCTTGAAATTAAAAAAATACCAGAACATACTCTTAAATTATAACGTTTATAAGTTCAGTACAGTAAAATCCGATCGTAGAAAAAGTCACGAAATTTTGAATTCATTGTTTGCAAACAATATCAGAACATACTCTTAAATTACAATGTCTATAAGTTCAATACAGTAAAGTCTGATTGTAATTAATATTTATATTTATCAAAGTTTCTATTTTGCAGTAAAAACGTATGTGTTATTTCTAAGCAAACACATGCTTTGATTATAGTTTTGCCAATTCAAAGACACGCACTTAAAAAGTTCATACTATAAAATAACGTGCTGCTTAATGTTTAGCTTCTTAGTCATAAGTTTCACAAAGTATTTTCCTTAATATATTTTTAAATTCCTATTTAAATAATAATGTAGTTTGTTTCAAATCTTATTTTTTCTTAGGCAGTTAGGAACGGCCTCACAATTGAATCCCAAATTAAGGCAATTAGATCATAAGTACATGAAATGAAAAAGTATGGCCACTATTTAAATTCATTTTTCGCTAATTCTCAAGTCTAAAAATCAAAACAATGCTAAACAATGAACAAATTATCTAATTCAATATTCATAGTTACTTATTACGAAAAACAGAGCAGTAAAATTTTATTCAAAGAATATTTGTAATGATATAATTAGCCTCAGAAATCAATCTTTATCTAGGCAATCATTTTATTGAATTATAAAATAAATGTCCTCCTAATTAACATATTCCAGTTTGAAATATAATTATTCTCAACAACTAAGAAAAGAAAAACAAGCAACCAATATAGCAATAACATTTAGCTTGCTATTGTAAGACATAACGCTTAACTGAGAACGTAACTCTTCATGAAAAACAGGGCAAGCGTAAGAATTAGAAGTGTGACAAATGTTGTACTGTGTGTGCGTTTCTAAATTTGATCTTAAACGGTTAATACAAGATGGACCCTCTTTACAGTTTGGAACTAAATTACTATGCGTGTGAGCGCAATGAACGCAGAATAAAGAATTTTTACAATTTCGATATACTGACCAAAAGCCTGGCAAACATAACATCTTAAAATTCGAATATATTTACAAAAACTACACGAGAATCCAACATAAACGCAACCCTTATGGCCCAATAATGTCATAAAAACTGTTTGTCTACTTTTAGAATGAAAATCTTACTCTTATCTGTACATTTAAAGCTTGTGACAAAATTTAAATTTAAGTCAGTTTCTCTCTGCAAGAGCGCCTTAAAAGCATCTTCGATCGCAGCCTCAGTAACATTGATAGGAAATTCAAATAAAATAATTCTATCCATATGCGATCTGAATTCTCGTGCCGAAATACTGGCATCTGGAGAAGATGATATCAAATCTTTCAGCTGTTCTTCATGCTCTTGCGTATCACAACCTATCAGAAGATCCTTCAAACAAGTTAACCCATATTCCTGTAAGACTACCTTGGATGGCGATACACGAAGCAACACGTCTATGTTCAGATTCAGTGAGACTACAGATGGTATCCTGAGGAGTGGCTGTCCGTTTCCTGTCAACCATTTCCCACAGTTCATCTTCTGAACGCGGCAAAGGCAGGATCAGCAAATGGCGTCAAGTCACATCCCAAATGTTTTCGATTGGTGAGAGATCAGGGGAGAATTGTGGTCAGGA
Source organism: Stegodyphus mimosarum (assembly GCA_000611955.2). NCBI lineage: Eukaryota > Metazoa > Arthropoda > Arachnida > Araneae > Eresidae > Stegodyphus > Stegodyphus mimosarum. Next base: position 9,685 of record KK114672.1, read on the forward strand.
AAGCATCTGTACACCTTCGACAGCACTTTGTATCATGCGACCAGTGTGTGGTCGGGCGTTATCCTACAGATAAAGGGCATTGGGCACTCTCTGAAGGTAGAGGAGTGTCACCGGTCGCAGCACATCAGCCATGTATCGTCAGGCCGTCGTAGTGCCGTGAATTAGAATTAAAGGGACCTAAAATCGTACGCATTTACGCACCAACTCATGATGCCGCGTTGTCTCACGGTGGGGCATTCCATGTTTGCTGCTGGATTGAACCTATCTCCACATCGAAGCCAAACTCTTACGTGGCGACAATCATTGGAGAAACAGAAGCGTGACACATCTGAAAACACCACTCTGCACCATTCCGTCGACTACATCGCTCGAGCCCAGCACCATTGTAGACGTTGGCGTCTACGATGTGAGGTTAATGGCAGTCTTCTTAACATGGCTGTCTTCTTAACGGACGCCACGAGTGCAAGCACAAGCCACCAGTCGGTGGCAAATGGTTCTGGTGAATATGAAACATCCAGGGTTCTTGAAAATGCTGCAGAATGAAGGTAAAAGCGCCAATGCACACGTGCTGACGTCACTCAGGCTGCACCGGCACCCCTTGAACTTGCCACATTTCCTTGTTCCAATCATCTTCGCCCCAGCCGGTGCACTGTGAACGGATGTCAGATGTATGTCAGCTGAGATTTATCGTACCGATCAACATGCCCTTCTCAGTCCGATCACCATGCCCCTCATAAAATTGTCTATCTGCTAGAACTGCTTCCTTTGACGACGGCCTGGCATTCTCTGCTATTACACGCGTCCTCTGACACAAGAACAAGTTTTCTACGATGATTTTCCTAGCAGAAATAATAGCCCGAAAACTGAACATTCTGCAGTTTTCTTGCCTTATATCTTCTTCAACTTGCGCTGGAGAGTTGCGCATTTCACATCATTCGCATACCTCAGTGACGTGTATCTACTCTGAAATTTGCATAATTTTTCGCCCGCTCCTTCTTGGAGCTACATTTTCAATGACGCGTAAAGAATCATAAGGATGAGTTAAAACAATTTCTCTTAAGACTCAGAAACAAACCCTTTATACTGATTCCCTTTATACCGCACTTATAAATTTATAACGAAATATAAATTCATGATATTCATTAAAAGAATAAAAACTTATAGTGTAAAAATTTACCTGATGACATCACCAGTATTTTCTTGAATGAAAGTCAAGCAGCGGTCTTTCAATGCATTCATTTTGCGCTGGATGGCTATTTGAAGCATGGAGCAAACAACGAACTTAGATAACTCTATTTCTTCTAAATGTGACACACACCTGTCAATTAGGGGCTGGATTTCGAATTGCTTAGCTGCTAGAAAAGTTTCCATAACTAAAGCATCATTATCGGAACATATTTCATCAGTGTATAGAAACCTAAATATGAAAGACAATGGTTTGACTGACTGCGGAAAATATATGCAAATGCAAATAATAATACCAAATTTTTTAACTAATTTAAGAATTTTTTTAGAAAAAAAAAAACAAAATTAAGAACAAAAATTAAATTAATATATGTAAAGCTGTCAGAATACCTTTTGAAATTTTTGATTTACTTACTTCTTCAGGTGCTAATAGGATAATAAGATAAGGAGCATAACAGAAAACAAAATCTCAGGACAGGAACATTCCAAAAGCAAAAGCGGTTGTGAAAAGAAATTAAAACAGTGCATGCCATTCTAAAAATGAAACACTTAGGACAATTTAAGACTCAGATTCTTTAAGGGTTAATTCCTGAAAGTCTTATTCGCCAGCTAGAAAAGCTTCTTGAAACACTTTAACCCAGAATACTAGGAAAAAAAAAGATTTTCTGGCTATCAGTGTTTGCGTGAAAGATAATCATGAATTAATTCTTCGGAATAGCATCTTTTATTGCCTAATACAAGATATCAAGGCTTCTTTATTTTGGACTATGTAAATTAAGCCACTTTAAGTTCACATCTGAAATTAGATCTTTAAAGAATAAAACACGTTTTATTAATCGAACAAAAAAATTACTGACAATTAAAATTATGCAAAACATTGGTGTTGTCTTATCATTAAGAGATGGAAAATCTTCAATAATTGCTGAATATTAGTGATTACTTTGAAAATGGAACACATTTACCTTGTGACAAGTTGAAAAATTATTTAACGCCTTGGTCAATAATACGAGATGACAGATATCTACCAGTAGCAATAGCACTTTTTTTAGATTCCTGATAATGCTTCTTACTAAAAGTTTATTTCTTGTTTAAGAGTATTCCCATTTTCATGCTAAACATTTTATCATTTCAAGTTTCTTCGCTGATTTTCTTTTTTTCATTAATTAACTTTCATACAGCATGTCTTATGAGTAACTTTAATAAGCCAAAAAAAAGTATTTTTCCTTTTTTGACTTCACCTTTGATGAAGCACTCACAGAGAAGAAATGAAGTGATTCACGCGTAGGAAAAGGGATGAAATGTTATGAAGCCATTGACCTGCACTAATACCAGCATACTGCGCATATACATCCATCACAGCTCGTTTTCTTTCTAAGAGAAATGCAGATACCCAGCACCGCGTTTAGGGTTGTTTCCTGTATTACTTTAAGGTGGACGTTCAGCAACCGAACGTCGTCGACTATGTTAGGCATTTGGGAAGAATACGCTGACTGAACGCACTGCCAAGCATTAGTTTCAGAAATATTCATAAGATCTGAGCTCTTGTGATGAACCTGGACCACAGGTGTTAGATGGCAAAGTTCTGAAGGCCGCCATAGCTATCAAAAACTTGCCGAATGCTTCTAGTTACTAAGGAAACAAATTTACCCACACCGCATAGCTGAAAAAGTGGAAATCCCACACACTGTCGTCAACAAACATACAACAACGAGTGACAGCTTATTTTCGCTGCTGTCTCCGTACCGCAACGCACCCATATCTGCTTGAGTGCTCACGAGTGATGAATCCAGTATGACCCTCAAAAGCGTACTAGACATTCTTTGTCACCCGTTTGCCCTGTGCCTCACATCTTAAATCTATCTCTGCATGCATGCAAAACCATGCTTTGTGTCTGGTGAACTAGGCACTAAATGGTGCACTACGAGATGCAACATCACTGAGGACTTGTATTCACAGCAGTTCAACGAATGTAACATGCATTGCAGCAGAAACAGTCAACGTGGTTGTCCTGTACCTCCACGAAAACGCGAGACTACACGTAGAAAGACACGGCATCATTCAGTGACGTCGCTAAAAAATGTCGTGCTCGTTCGACTTAACGCCCGCGAATTACCATTTGTTCCTTTACCTGCACAACCACTTCCGTGGGAAATTCTTCAACAATGAGGCAGTTATACATTATGCACTCACAGAGTTCTTTGTGTGCATGACCTGTCGACTTGGACATTGCACAACTATAGGAACGTTGGCAAAGTGTGCTGGATGCTGATGGAGATTACTCCGAGACCTAAACTCCGAATACCATGCGCTGTAGGTGTACCTGTGTATAATTGTCATGAATGGCATGAACGTTTTTGATCATCATGATAAATTTAACGAATAAATTTTCATTTTCAGATTTGCTTGACTGCCTTTCTTTTCCCTTCAGTTGCACATTCTAGTTATGTTAGCTCAAAAAAATGTTAACTCAAAAAATTAAAAAAAGAAAAAAGAAAAGAAGAAGATTAAAAAAAATCTGAAACTTTAAGATTTTATATTGCGCTTAAAGTGGCTTTTTTTCATTTACACACACACATACACGTTAAACAAGGCGTTTCGGGAGCATTTGGGCTATAAATGTTTCAAAACAGCATATCTTTAGAATTTCCGACAGCTAGTTTCTCTCCCTGGAGATAAAAATGTTTTATCTCGTACAGTGTTGCAACTGCTCATTTTGAAATTGTTGAGTTTTTTAAACAAAAATATGCTAAATAGATAAAAAAACATATTCAAAATTCAAAATTCCGTCTTCCAGGTGCTCATATTCGGATGGAAGACTAGGTTATACAAAATTTGATGGCTCTAGGTACAGTTGTTTTTTAAAGTGAGAGAAACACATATACGTTTATGCAGACTCTTCATTATTTAATTTCCTTAATACAGGACGATAATATTTGGAGGAAACAATTTGAAAATTTAAAGCGTCGAACCAAAATGCCGTTTCGAGACTAATAACCCTACTGGACTAATACCCCATTGAGCTAATATGCTTTAAGAACACTTGAAATCATCTACACCACTAATCAAAATTAAAAGACTATGAAAAAATACTCTCGTTTAAGTTTTCTACCTATATCCAGGGTGCGATTGTTTATATTAATTATCTGCAAATAAACGCAAAAATAAGTTTCTGCGCATACGTTAGCATATAAAATATACACTTTTAGACAAAAAAAAGACGACGCACCACGACGCAGAGAGAAGATATAAAACAAATTGGACCCAAACTGATATGCATACAGGTTTCGATGAAAAATGCAAAATTTTACATTTTGGCTGCCAATGAATGAACGGTTGTCGCTACAGCGCATCTGATCTGCGCAACTGGCAGGATATTTAAGAGAAGAAATTACGATTCCAGGTCATAAATTCTTCAGGAATTTCATTCCGTGTACTCTAGTAGACAGTAACTATACCTCGCATACAGGTGCGCGAACGATATGCGCAGATGTCAGAATTTGAGAGAGGTCGTGTAGTTGGGCTCAGAAGCCGGTTGGCCTTATCGGCGAATAGCTCGACATTTGAGCAGGAGCGATGCCACTATTAGATGATGTTGGCAGAAATGGGTGAACCGTGGCCGCACACAGCGTTAAGAAGGAAGCGGTAGGCCTAGAGAAACGACACAACGTGAAGACCGAGAAATCGTCATAGCGGCATTCACAGCCCCAGATGCATCATTATCATCGATTGTACGTGCAACTAGTGCTTCAGTGACCGCAAGGACCATTCATAGACGGCTCACAGAAAGGGGGCTGAGGTCACGGCGCCCCTTGCGCCGACTACCATTGACCTCTGTACAACGTCAAGCCCGTTTGCAGTGGTCTCGGGCTCGAAGTTCTAAGGCTCGTTGTGTTGCCCTTCACGGCACGCTACTATGGGCTTACATTTCAGCAAGATAATACCCGCCCCCACACAGCATATGTTTCTACTGCTTGCCTTAGTGCTTGCCGAACATTACCTTGACCAGCAAGGTCGCCGGATCTCTCTCCGATTGAGCACGTTTGGAGTATTATGGGCAGGGCCCTTCAACCAGCTCGGGATGTTGACGATCTAACGCGCCAGTTGGACAGAATTTGGCACGATATCCCTCAGGAGGACATCCGCAACCTCTATCGATCGATGACAAGCCGAATAACTGCTTGCATAAGGGCCAGAGGGGACAGACGCGTTACTGACTTTTTCACTTTGTGAAGCTCTATCACTTCAATAAATCATCCAATTTTTCTCAAACTGTAATCAATTGTTTTTCTGTACATGTACATCACTTCTACCGATTTTCGTCCCGTTTGGATAACTCCTTCATGGTGCGTTTTTTTTTTTTTTTTTTTGTCTAAGAGTGTATCATTAGGCAATAGATAATGTATTGTGCAACGGATACATGTCGGAATTTAATGTGGTTTCTGAGCGCGATCAGCATTCATTAATTGCGATTCAAAGGCATCAGTTTGTAAGGTTTTAGTTAAACTAACAAAGTTTTATTTTAATTTAAATCTTTCTATCTCTTCTCATTTTCAACTTCCCGTTAGAAGAAGCGCGCGTTTTCAGCTTTATGCTAATTTGAAGTGGAGCCAACGACTATTTAAACGAGAGGTAGAAACCTCTCAAGTGTGAGAGAGCTTTTAGTCTCAGATCACAGTCATTCTATTCGACGTTCGCCTGACCAGCTAGCAGTTAAATTGTAAGCCATAGTGCTTGTTACGTGATTGCTTATTGCAATAAATCCAAGTGCGTTAGTATTAGTAAATCTTGCTACGCACCGTTTAGTTAGAGGCCAACTCCGCGTATTGCTCTGTGAGCAAAGAGTAATTTAATTTCTATTTAGCTTTAGTTTTAAATTTACCTGATTGTTCATTTTAGACCCAAGTGTGGTCTTTTACTTTCTGTATCCCTCCCGACTTGGGAAGTGGCTTGTAAATAATAGTAATTTAATAAAAGAGGATTTTAAATCCCTTTCAAGTGCAGTTATTCTCCAACTTAATCACAGTATCTACCACCAGAACATAGCTGCATTCAGCTCCCTGTTTCAGATCAGGACATGAGGACTGTAAGGAGTTTTCCAAAGATGTTTGCCAAGAATATGCACCGAACACTCAGTCCTGACAAGTTAAGTTAAAGAAAAAAATAGCGATCACTTAGTAGACTCGAGGTGGATCAAATACAACTTTTGTCACCCGTGATGTGTCATATCAAGAACTATGTTTTAAGAAATGAATTATTTAGGAGATAAATAGCTTGGTCAAAGGAAATCAAATTCAGGAACTAAAATCATTTTCGCTCATCAACGGCCTGAAGAAACCAAGAAGCGACTTCAAGAGTATTAATTTAGGCTTTCAAGCTGCCACAGAAGCTCAAGTAAACCATTCTACTCCAAAAGAAGGCTTCAGAAGGCTATGAAGACTTCAGGAGGTTACACTTTATGTGAGAAATCGAATGTTTTAAAGAAGGAAACGTATAGACTAGTGATTCTCAATCACTGTGCCGCCAAATTCTTAAAGTGTGCCGCCAAATTTTAGAAATGCGTATAGTAAAATTTATAATGGGTTTAATACTAGTATGCGGTACATATGAGAATTAACGAAATTCTGAAAAAGCTCAAATAGTTTTTTGTGAAATAGCTGAATTGATTGCAGTTAAATTAAAACCTCACAATTTGGATGAAGAAATTATATTACCAGCTTGTCTCAAAATTGTAAAAATAATGACTGGTGGATCAGCAAATATTTGTAAAATAGCTCTTTCGAATGACACAATTTATCGCAGAATCAAAGATATGTCACAAAATATTAAAGAAATTACTGCAAATTCAAATTTTGCTCTACAAATCGATGAAACGACAGATGTTACAGGAAAGGCTAAATTAATTGCATTCGTTTGGTTTAGTCACGAAAATGATATAATTAATCAATTTTTATGTTGTCGTGAGTTACCTAATTTTACAATTGGCAAACATATTTTTGGTGTAATTAGTTCATATTTCGAAAAAATAGAAGTTTCTTTGAATTCATGCATTGGCATTTGCTCAGATGGTGCTCCAGTTACGACTGGATATCTAAAAGAATTTGCAACACATGTTAAAGAACTGAATAGGGATATGTTAGTTCCCCATTGTTTTTTGCATCGAGAAGCACTTGTTACAAAATATTTGCCATCAGAATTGAAAATAGTTCTAGAACATTCCGTTAAAATGGTTAGTTACATATAATCAAGACCATTAAGGAGTCGCTGGTTTAGTAATTTATGCCAGGCTATGGAAACTAAATACGAATCCTTGTTACTGCATACGGAAGTAAGGTGGTTGTCCAGCGGAAAAGTTTTATCTCGTGTGCTGGAATTAAAAGACGAAAGGAAAAGTGTTTTGAACAAAATAATAATTATGATTTCTATTTGTTGGATGATAAAATATGCTATGCTAACCTAACTTACTTATCAGACATTTTTGTTATTTTTAATAACATAAATTCAAGTATGCAAGGGCCGAAAAAAATATGTTAAACTCAACAGATAAACTGGTGGGATTCCGAAAACAAATAACGTTATGGAAGAATAAAGCTCAGGACGGCAATTTGGAAAAGTTTGAGTCTGTTCCAAAAGGTTTTAATAAAACTGTTCATAAAATCGTTATTGAACATTTGACATTAGAGGAGAGAATTATTCATTATTTCCCAAATTTAGATATAAAAAAAGTGATTGGGTTTGTAATCCATTTGTGATAAGGAATACACCTGTATTAGAATCAACTTTGAATGAAGAGGAAGAACTAATTTCGCTTTCTATTAATCGAGATTTAATTTTAAAACATTCGGAAGATTCAATTAATTCATTTTGAATTAACATTATTTGCGATTATCCCATGATGGCCAAAAAAGCTTTAAAAATATTATTACAATTTTCTACATCTTTATTTGTGTGAATTCGGATTTTCAGTATTAACCGACATAAAAACGAATAAAAGATTGAGACTATTAAATATAGAACACGATAGGAGAGTAGCATTGTCATTTTTACGACCCAATATAAATGAAATTATCAAAAAACATCAAGTTCAAATTTCTCGTTAAAAGTATTCTTATTATTAATTTATAATTAATCCCTTAATAAACGTACTGCTGTTTTTGTAGTACATATTATTTTATTTTACGTTCAAAATTATTATCAAATACTATTTCACACAGTGTATTATAGGTATGTAAACAACTTTTATACTTATCGTTTTCTTTGTGTGCCGCCAAATTTTGAAATCGTTAAAAGTGTTCCGCGATAAGGAAAAAAGGTTGAGAATCACTATATAGACAAACGCAGCCGCAGATAAAACATAGTTTCTCTACCGGATAAGGCAATTCTTGAGATGCATAATCTGATAATATGATTCACATATCATTATTATAAGCGCAGTCTGCCCCCTATAACAGTTTAGTACTGTTTTAACACATATAACACACATTTAACGTATGATGCGATTAATTTTTAAATGAAGTTAAGATTTATATATTACAAATAGTTACAGTTTTTAGGACAGAAAGGAGAAATTTCCAGATTAAAATGGAGAATAAAAGGAACTGTTGACAGTTAAAATCAGAAGTTTACTTTATATATATACTTCATGTTACATATATCTATATGATATTGATATAAAAAATAATGTTAAAAATAATAGAGTGTAATTAATCTGAAGAGTCAGATTACATAATATTTAACACATTATATCTGCCAAGCTCGAAATTTCCCCCCAGAAACAATTAGGGGACGTTGTGAGTTCGATATGAATTAACCACAAAATCGATAACATTTTAATAAAAATAAAATAGGAGAATTAAAAAGAAAAATTATAACGTTTAAAGTTAGAAATTTGCAAATTTTGTCTGTGACATTGAAAACTACGCCTTTTAAATAAGGAGTGAAAAGCAATATTAAGCAATCTTTCTGTAGAAATAATTAACACGCTTTGAATGTTTTGTAACAGTGAATACGAAGTCTCAGAAAGATGAGATATCTCAACCGTTATTAGCCAGTAGGGCCATCGGTTGTTTAGAGGTGGGTCAAACGCAATCCGTTGTATAGGAAATATTAGGTGTTTCTTATAAAGTATCAGCATGCGTACGGATTCGTAATTGAATGCACACAGCTCCAATGATCGGTTGATAAAATTTATTTTACCAAAATAAACTCTTCCACATAAATATCTGGAACATTCCACATAAATAGTCGTACAGAATAAAGCGTTCTCACCGGCCTTATAAAGTTTGCACATGGCCACCGAGATATTTCTAGTACTTTCTGCTTCTCGAAATTACTGGAACGCAATAGAATGAGGGTAGAATTACGGTTACAGCTAATACGGTGATCAATTACAATATTTATTACAGTGATACAGGGACCAAGCCCAAATGTCGCCAAACTGTCGCCTTTTTGCGATTTCTCGAGAAATTTTTCGAAGAACATTAGTCACCAAAACCGTTGCCAGCTTGGCGATATCTCGCCAAATAATTCAGCGACCTATTTACTCAATGTTAAATAGATTTGCCTTTGTATTTTTACCTTTTCGGCATAGCTTATCTCTTTAGATTTTTCATGTCTTACTACACTGAAAAATACAACAATTTCACGTATAATTGTACTAAAATCATCTATCTATATACAAAATTCGTAACGGTATCATTTTTAGACTGCAAAATCGATTTTTGGAAACCGGATTTTTTCGCCGAAGATCCGGACAATGTCGTATGTCGCAAAATGAGGATCGGTATTTAACACTAACGGCCTAGAAGAAACCGCACTATTAAAGGCCACTTTCTTGCTACAGCATCTTCAGAGTATTATTCGTACCAGTTTCTACTCAAACTTTTAAAACCGACGCCACCCTGTGGGTTTGTATGCTCGCAGAGCTAAGGTTTGTGTTTCGTTGGTACAGGGGGCACAAGAGCCTCTAAGATGGGGACGAGAGGAGTGGAGCAACGCGCTCTTCTCGGATGAATCTCGCTTTAGTGTACAACCTGACAATAGGTGATATTTCATGTGGACAGAACTTGTAAACTTGAAAACTCCTGTACTTGTGCATCAAAGTACATTAACTGTTTGTAATATAATTCTCATGTAAAATATACCAATATTTAATTAAAGATTCTAAATTTTATGTTCTTTGGCTAATTTACTTTGTAATTTTCTTTCATATACTAAGAAAATCCTTTGCAATGAAGGAAAGCTTTTATTTATGAACGTACTTTTAAATATGATGAAAATAAAATTTGTAGAGGCATGGATGTATGGATAAATTTAGTAACATGCAATATATATATATATAATATAGATGTAAACAAAATTAAATACAAATATTAGGTTATAAAACGTGGGTTGAATCTCAATAAAACATTTTGCGTATGTTTACAATAGATTAAAACAATTCAGATCAAATGAAATGAAAAGAATAATCAGGCTAAGTATATCAAGAGGTGAATGAATAGAATTTTTACAATTTAAATTTTGTTAATTTAATAAATTTCACTTATTGCTAAGAAACATTTTTCTCAGCACTTATCTTTAATGATAGCTAAAACTTAAAAGTCTGAGAGAAGATGTGATGAAAATTTGGAAGTCTCTCAATAAAATTGGGAGAGTTGGCACTACGCCACATCCTCCATATTGCCTGACATTAATCCCGTATAACTATTTTTTATTCTCTCATCTAAATCATACGTTCGAGTTCACTGTTTCGATTTAACAGTACGAAATTTTGAAGCCGATTTGTTAATGTTTATTCGTATAGAGCAACGCATTTTTAGACTATTAGCCTAAAATGCAGAACAAAAGCACGTGATTTTAAACCAAGCTGAAAGATGGGTTCCAGCACTTATTCGGAGACTAGTAGACAAGTTGGCCACATGTATAGCAAATATTTAGAAAAATTCCATATCAAAATATACTCTGCCTAATATATTTCAAGATCAACAAATTCATTCTCATTCTGTTTTGAGAAGTTTTCAAAAGTATAAATTTCAAAGCAATTTAATAATCTGATTAAATTTTTTTAAAAAATAGCTTTTTCATTTTTTTAACTCTGGTTGCTTGAAATTTTAAGATCAATGCTAACAATCGTTAATGACTCTCAAAAGATATGCAATACATGACGTAGGGGCCAAATGTAATGCAATAAAAGAGCTCAACTCTTAACGTAATGCAATAAAAGTGCTCAACAGCTTAATATTTTACTAACTTAAAATAACAGTTTAATAACAGAAATATTTTTTCGCAATTAAATGCAAGAAATCTTTTGACAAAAACCAGAACTGAATTCAAGTTTCTGAGCGCAAGAACAAATAAGTATAAATTTTCCCTCTGTATTTCATATTTTTGGATTAACTGACACATGATTATTGAAAAACGTAAGAAGGAAACTTAAGCATTAAAAATCCGGAAACTAATAAAATTTAACGCTGCACTACTGACTAACTCTTATAATGCTAATTATAACAGTTAATAAAAGTTTAAAATCATGTTATCTAATACATATCATTATTTAAGTAACTGTTAATTATTCAAAGTCATTCTGCGGAATATGAATAAATAAATTCTCACTCAATAACGTTCTTAAAAGCTTCAGGCGATATGCCACTTATTTGGACTTGCTTTACTGGTTCTGTAGTTTCTGAAAGTATGTCTTGACTTTCAAAAAGCATCTGCGCGAAGTATTGGCTTCCTGCAGCAAGAATAGCTTTATGCGCATGTAAGGTAGAGTTAGATTCAGCATCACACTTAATGAAGAATGTAACATCCGTGTAGAGTTGCTTATGGTAAAGGTGTGCAATTCTCTGTTTAACATCAAATCTGCCCGACTGTTCATACCCTAGAAAAGAAGAAAAGCTTTAGAAGTATCCATCGAATAGTTTAACTAAAAGTAATTTTGTTAATCATGTTCATTAAAACCAATAAAGATAAAAATTCTTCCACTTTTATTTTTTTCTCTTTTAAGTACTTAGACGCGAAATGCTAGACATCCATAAGATTCAAAAGTTGTATGTTGGTTGCCTAAGAAGCTTCCTGTGAACTCTCGGTTGAGTTACGGCCGCATCCCTCAATACTGGCATCGATTGGCGATCCGTAAAAATGACTCCTATTGAACAGTCCATGTTCTGCGTACTTTTGAGCAAGTGACCAGCGGAAATCAACGAAATAAATGAAGTAAGTTTATGGTATTATCATTCTATTCTAATTTTCAACTTCTGCTTGGTAAAATTAACGCTATTCTTTTTCAGATGTAGTCTAGCTTTGCTGATTCCTGGACTGTAGAGGATCCTTTTAGAATTTCTAAAATCTCTAAACATATATATATATTGTAGAACTGATATACGTATGCTAAAAATCAGTGAAGGTACCCTTTGATAAATTTAGAGGTTAATAATATTATTGAAAATCAATAATAATTTTTAAATTTATGAGGTTACTGAAGTGATCTAATTCTGTAAAACGGTATGATATTTTTACGGTAACTTTCCGACAGTATATTGTTAAATGGCTAATAATATTCAGTAATCAAAGCAACTAGTATTCTTTAGCATTTACAATTACAGCAAAAACTAACATTGAGAAGAGAAAAGAATAGAAAAGTTTTTTTTCGTGCAAAATAAAACTAAGAAACTGTAGAGAAGGAAAATTTGCTGATGATAAAATGGTATTTTCCTCTTCTTTATAATTTTACGAAAATTAATTTATAGGGTATCTTATGTTAATTAATTAGTTATTATAATTTCAGTCTTTACTATAAATTCCCTTTTCCGTATTCCTCACCAAAATACAAATTAGTTGTGTTTAAGCTGAGGATTTTGAATTTTTAAGCAGAGAGTGTTTCTGGGAGCTGCGCGCTGCTTGATTAGTTTCTACCAGCTCTGGCAGTTATAACTATCTTAATTTGTTTATTGCGTTACCCTCAGGTGTAATAAATGTAAAATGCTTTCATTTATTAGAGTTCTATAAAAGACCGAATAAATACGATCTTATGTATGCGTATTTATTGATCTAACTTCTAGCTTTTAGTAATTAATTGGATAGTCTTTAACTATTGCTCGCGTTCATACATCATTTGCTTTCTTCATCCTTATTTAAATTATGTTCAAAAACCTCTTAAAGATATTTATCAGAGAACGAAGCGGAAATATATGACCAAGATCACTTAGCGTTAGACTAAAGAAAGAGAAAGGAGAAATTCACCATTTATTTTCCTAAAGAAAATAGCAGAAACTGGTAGGCAGGTTTATTTCAAAAGATTTCATGTACTTTAAAGCAAAACTGAGTAAATTCAAAGTAAAATCTAAATAAATGTAATTCAACTTTGCCTAAACTTATTTATCAATATGTTTGATTTGTGAAACATGTTTTCAGAATTTCCGTGTGCAGTGTTTTACTCTCAATACATATGTGAAAGGAAATCCTTTTGCGGCACTACAATTTTTGTCGGATAAACTAGCATTGCTAAGTCTCCAATATGCCGTATTATTGGAAGTCGGCTACACATGAAAATGAAGAAAAGGGAGAAAATTAAGTGTAATTTCAAATGTCACTAAAGTTTTCAAATGTCGCAAAAAAATTTTGATTGTAACAGAAGTATTGGGACAATTGAGTTTAATTTAATTAAAAAGTTGGGTTTTAATTTGCATTTCTACTATGAACTCTTACTTAATTACGCGGCTCATTCTTTCCAGGTGGTTATGTAGATTTCTGAGAAGAGCATAATGGTATAAATAGGCTAACCCAGTGGTTCTCAACCTTTTGACTAACGCGTATCACCTAAACAAAAAGTGCAAACGTAACACCTCTACAAAGTACTACTACCAACACCACTCTTGAACAAAGCTCAGATCGCATAAATTTACGAGTGTTACAGAAAAACTCAATCAGAATGTTGGGGTTTAAATTTAACTTTAGTTCGAGTCTGAGCCTAGGTGTCTTACAACGAATTAATGGATTTCTTTGCATTCTAGCACAGCCATAAGCATAGCAGTAAATCGAAGAAATCGAAAACTTATCGCTTCAATGAAAAATGGGAAATCGATTATTACTGTTTTACAATGTTGAATAATAAATGTTGTTGTTCAGTATGCCTTCCCTCAGTAGCCATTGCTAAAAATATTAATCTGGAGAGACATTGTTTAGTCTTAACAATTATCAAACAGATTATCCACCAAATTCTGAACTGAGAAAACGTAAAGTTAGGGATTTTAAAACTCAATTAACAAATCAACAAAGCGTTTTTAAAAAGCCAAGGTTGAAGTCACAAGCAAGTAACTAATGCATCATTCAAAGCAAGCTATCTCTTAGCAAAAAAATGTAAGCCATTTTCCGACGGTGAATGAAGGAAATTTCTTTTTTGGAATGTCAGATTCATTTTTGAACGATTTTAAGAACAAGAGTGAAATTGTTGCTGCAATTCATGATCTACATTTGTCTCGAAACACAATGATGCGACGAATTGAAAAGATGGGTAGGAATGTAAAAGAGCAGTTATGTAATGATATTAATAGATATTCTTGTTTTTCTCTTCAGTGTGATGAATCGACGGATATAAGCCATACGGCATAATTATTTGTTTCCGTTCATATGGTTTTTAAGGATTTTACATCTAAAGAAGAATTGTTGGGTACGATTTCTTTGATGGAAAGGACTAGAGGTGTAGACATATTCCAAGCCTTTAAAACTTGCTCAATGATTTGAAAGTACCACTTTTTAAATTAGTCTCAAAAACAACGGATAGCGCAGCTGCAATGATAGGTAGGATAGGTAGGATAGGTAGGATTTATAGCCCTATGTCAAAAGGAAGATAAATTTCCTGCCTTTTTAAGCTATCACTGCATAATTCACCAGCAAGTGTTAGCTAGCAAGAGACTAATCACAAAAGAGGTAATGGACATAGCATTTAAAATTGTTAATTCAATTCGAGGAAATTCCCCCAAACGGCGTCTCTTCCAACGGCAACTCGACGAAGACCAACCTGAATTATTACTACATACCGATGTCAGATGGCTAAGCAGAGGTAAATTTTTGCAGATATATCGGGATTTATTGCTTGAAATTATGCACTTTCTTCACGAACAACATGGAAACTGTGAAAATTTAAATGATGAAACTTAGCTTAGTGACTCAGCATTTCTTACTGATTTCACTTCGATATTAAGTCAAATTTAGAATTACAAAGTAAAAATAAAAAAGTAATTGATATGATCAGCTGCAAGAACGCATATAAAACAAAATTTATTTTGCTACTAGAAGATCTGCAACAAAATAATCTGAATCATTTTTCAACTATGGCGGATAACCTACAAAAACGTAAAAATATTAATTATAAGATCGACAAATATGTCGCGGAAATCCAAAACGTAATCGAAGATTTTGAAAAAATTAAAGAACTTGTGGAAATTATATCTTTTCCTTTAATAAGAGATTTAAGTGTGAAACGCATTAGCCAAAAAATTTCAGACATATTTCATATGGATCAAAAGGCATTAGAAAATGAAATTATGATTTTAAAAAGTGACTTAATCTTACAAGCCCGAAAATTTGAAGAAGATTTTTGAAAATATATCAACCGAGAAAAATATCCGAGTATCACCAAATGTAGAGAATATATATATTCTTATTTTGATCCTACATACCTATGCGAATCGGCATTTTCTTCCTTGAAACTAACGAAGACTGAACAACGTTCTGTCCTGACTGATTCCCATACTGAAGACTCATTATTATTATCTTTGTCAGGATATACACCTAATTATGATTTCTTGGTTAGGGACATGCAAACTCAGTCTTCCCATTGATGTTAAGGCAACAAAGTAAATTCTATATCTGTCTTTACCTGTAGCTACTTTGAATTAATAAATATTGTTAATAATTATCCATGTTCTTTTTTTTTCCTTTGACATGAGTTTTTGGGACGTTTAAATAATTATTGTCGTTGTTTTTTATGTAGGTAAAAAGAGATAAACCTTTAATCTATATTTCAGTACGAAATATGTTCAGCGAGCTATTGATAGATTAGCAAAAGGTAAGCCATGTCATACTTTCATGATAAATTCTCCTGACCCAAAAAAATGCGAAAGTGAAATACTGAAATCAAATTATCAGCCATACTGTGTATTTTTATAACAACTTTTTAATATTAATGAACAAATAGTACAACAACTTACGCATGGCAGTAGATAAAAAAAATTAAATTGCATTTAAGTTAGTAAAAATCTACCTTGAAAAAGCGCAGGAAAATCGAATTTTTTAGGTACCGCATGTACGGAATGCTGCTATTAAGTTGGGTCTGGAAATTTATTTTCTTCATGAGACTATAACTCGAAAACTTAATAAGTGATTTAAAAAAATAAAAAACAGTTTTGAACATATATTTTACTTATCTACTAATAGCTCGCTGAAATGCATCTGATACAACAGTGTATGAGCATTGTATGTATTTTACACCTTTCTACCCACTTAGACTACACCTATGACAACAAGTCGGTTGCGACACACTTTTAAAAGATAAAAAGTATATCTTATATACAAAAACGTTGGCCGCCCCTGTTTTAACACACCTCGACTTGATATCGTCCACTTCTTCATCCAGTTTCTAATCGTACTTTTACCGACGTCCAAGTCCTTAGTCACTGCACTGAGACTTTCTTCCAAATTCCAAGTTCCAATTTATTACCACGATTAGCATGCGCTATGCATGCTGTTCCGGCTGTCGTTCTTTATAGTGCTTCTATGGACAGTCTAGCAGACGGGAGGTTCGAGACCAGTAGTTACATATATGCAGGAACACATCGTGTTGGCTGAGAGGTTCCAAGGCGATGGTCTGCAAGAATAGATAATTTCATAGCAAAAATACTGTAGAAGTCAACGAAGTTTCCTAATAATAATAGTAGAACATGTCATCGAAGCTATAAAGTTGGTCTCATTACACAGTTTTCCGTAGGATGCATAAGATAAGTCAGGAAATGAACAGGTGTGTAGTCACGTGATATGCACGCCAATTAAGATGAACATGAGGTGCAATATTTGGTAGATATACAATATGAAAATACATATGCTGGTTACACTACAAAATACAATACAATGCAGCAGCAGATGATCAATATGATACTGTAAATCGGAAAAAATATGTGCATATTTACAGATACTTGATGCACAAAATTCAGCGAAGTTTCACAGTTCACAAAGTTTTGAGTCACGTGATGGTGACGTCTACTGTTGGTGAAGTAAAAGGTACAATTATAATAAAATAGAAATACACAGCGCCGACATTGAAAATGCAACACCAAGAAGGAGTGGTCAAAAATTTATGCAAATTTTAGAGTAGACGCACGTCACTGACTTATGCGAATAATGTGAAATGCGCAGCTCTCCAATGCACGTAAACTAAGATATAAGGGAAGGAACGTGCAGAATGGGCAGTATTCGTGTCGTTATTTCTGACAGAAGAATTATCGAAGAAAGTTGGTTTTTGTCTCGGAGGATACGTGTAATAGGAGAGAATGCCAGGCCGCCGTCAACGAAGGCCCTTCTAGCAGATAGACGATTTTACGAGGGGTATGGTAATCGGACTAAAAAGGGCGCGTTGGTCCTTACGTCAAATCGCAGCTGATACCCACATGGATGCGAGCACGGTGCATCGGCTATGGCGAACATGGTTGGCACAAGGGAATGTGGGAAGAAGGAGGGACGCAGGTGCAGCCAGAGTGATGTCAGCACGCGTGGATCGACGCATCCGCCGACAAGCTGTGGCAGTCCCGCAAGTCACTTATACTACGATTCTGCAGCATGTGCAAGATACTTTGGATGTTACCGTGTCGACCAGAACCATTTCCCGTCGATTGGTTGAACGTGGCCTGCACTCACGGCGTCCGTTAAGAAGACTGCCATTGACCCCACAGTATAGACGCCAACGTTTAGAATGGTGCCGGACTGAAGCGATGTGGATGACAGAATAGCGAAACGTCGTGTTCTCAGATGAGTCACGTTTCTGTTTATCCAGTGACGGTCGCCGCATACGTGTGTGGCGTCGACGGGGAGACAGATCTAGTCCGGCAGTAACTGTGCAACGCCCCAACACGTTACAACGTTGCATAACGGTTTGGGGCGCTATTGCCTATGATTTCAGGTCACCTCTAGTTTGTATTCAGGGTACTATGACGGCCCAACGATACTTGGATAATGTACTGCGGCCGGTGGTATTCCTCTACCTTCAGGGGCTGCCTAATGCAATTTTTAAGCAGGATAACACCCGACCACACAGTACTCGCATCTGCCAACATGCTCTGCAAAGTATACAGATGCTTCCCTGGCCACCGTACTCTCCTGACCTGTCACCAATCGAACATGTGTGGGATGTGATTGGACGCCGTTTTCAGACTCTGACCCTGCCTCGTTCAGAAGAAGAACTGTGTTAAATGCTTGAAAGGGAATGGAGAGCCATCCCTCAAGACTCCCTCCGCACTCTTATTGACTCTATACCTAGACGTGTTTCTTCGTGCATCGCTGTCCGCGGTAGTCCTACATCCTACTGAGCCGTTCTTTCTCTGTATTCTGACTATCATTTTGAAATAAAGATCACTTATTGCTGCTTGGTGTCCCTGTCTTTTTTCCAAATTTCATCACTTTCTGACCACTCCTTCTTGGTGTTGCATTTTCAATGTCGAGCAGTGTAAATAGGTAATAATGATCTAGAACAGATAGTATAAGAAAAAGAACGCATATTAACAGAGGAAATTATATACAAATGTACATTATCAGTTGAGGCAGCATATTTGAAAATGTGCATATAAGACCTGGGTCACGTGGGTGGTCACCCACTAGAGTTCTGACACAGCTGAATGCTGTTTGAGTTTATAGTAGACATAATATGATGTAGCAGTAAAATCGTAAATATTAATAAGAGTAGCATGCTAGGTGGGGAAATTTTGATTTCCATTTTCATGTACTCAGTGAGCAGGAAACGGCCTGAGGTATTTGTCTTTAGTTAATATTTCAAAATAAAAAGTTTGAAATACTTCATGTGCTAATAGACACGTGCACCATCGAATAAAGTATTATTAGTTTTAAGTAGTAAGGTTTTAATGGAATCTAGTGTTAGATCGCTGTGCATGAGATCATTTCTAACAAAATAATGCGCATTTGTTATGATGCGTAAGTATCTATTTTGAACGATATGCAGTCTTTCAATATCTGAATCAGTTGCAGGAGCTTAGGCAGGCGAAACATAAGTCATAATTGGACGAATCATTGTCACATAACTTAGTTTCTGTTGCGCCAGCTACAGTTTTAAAAATTTTCCAATGAAGGGAAACAGACATTTCATAATCCTTAGGGTTTTATTTCGAACGTCCGTGATGTGCGATGTCCATATGAACTTCTTATTTAGATTTTTTCCTACGTAATTAGCTTCACTCACAATTGGCACAAATTCATTGAAGAGAATTAATCTCTTCTGAATCAGGGAATTTCTTTTTCTTCTTCTAATAATTAATAGCTGTGATTTTTGAGCATTTAATCTGACTTTCCATTGCTTGCACCACTGTTCAGTCGTAGGTACAATGTCTTGAAGTTCTTTTATAGCATGGTTTACATTTTCAGACTTCACTGCCAGGGAAGTATTGTCTGCATAGCAGGCCAACATGGAATTATTATGATGTTCAACTTTAGGGAAATCAGCAAAGTAGAAAAAATAGAGGACAGGTCTTACACAGGAGCCCTGTGGGACACCAGCCGAGATAGTCTTAATATCTGAGATAGAATTACCAACGGAAATACAGAAACTGCGGTTGGCGAGAAATGACTGAATCACGAGAATCAGTTCTCTAGAAGACTGACGTCAACCAGTTCAGCAATAAGCCCATCATGCCAGACGCGGTCGAAGGGTTTCGCCAAGTCTAGCATGAGGAGAACAACATTTAATTTTAAGCGCAGGGCAGCACCTGCGAATTCAGTGATGCCTAGCAGTTGTTCCGTCGTGGACAGGTTTTGTCGAAATATCCAAACTGCTCCGGTGGAAGTAGATCTAAATAAGGTTCCATTCTGTTGATCATAATTTTCCCATAAAGTTTTCCTAGTCCCGGAAATAGATTGATCGGACGAAAACCATCTGTTTGCGTAGGTTTTTTGCTCGAATTGGGTAACATGATGATTTTAGTCTATTTGTATTGTGTTGGAAAATAAGTGTTGGTTAAATAGGCATTTAAAAGGTTGGTAATTTTGCAGATTATATTCATGGGGAGAGATTTATGGCAGGCATTTATAAGGCTGGTAATTTTGCAGATTATATTCATGGCGAGAGATTTATGGCACAATTATAAATTTCTTCAATTCCAGGCAGTTTTTTTCTTATTGAGTTTACTAATGACGTTATTCACTTCAAAACGCTTGTCTAGAGTGATGTGCTCCTTGGCTGATGACGCATTCAGGCAATTAGTAACTTAAAGGAGGGTGCACATTTCAAAATTGCTATCCACAGGCCAATCGTTGGACTGGAATTGATTTTCGAGGTGTGTAGAAATCGACAAACCTTGGCAAAAGCTGCAGGTAGACTGAATGGCTGAGTGCACGGGGCACCAGCCACATGGCGGAGAGTGGGAGTGTGACGCAATACAAAGGAATGCGGAAAGAAGAATACACACGCACAGGGACAATGACCTTGAGCGGATCTGCGGGGAGGGGACGAGTTATCCTGACTGCTGTGTTATCAAGCACAATAAATGGTATGTTAAGTGTATTAAGTAAATTATAACACGTTAACCATCATTACTCTAAACGTTGGTGTCCTAATGTAGCAACCAATTATATGTTGTACAGCAGCGAAAGTTATTTACTGCTTAAGTTATAACTGAAACTTTTATAATAAATATATATTTATAATTTTCTGATTATGATCTACTCAATTCCTATACTTACCGGATTCCTTAGTAGTGGTAAAGGTGTAGAAAGAATCACCAATATTGTTACTTCCCGATAGCCATTGCATTCGCCGATTTTCTGAAGATTTTCTGCTGTTTTCTAGAAAGCAGATAAAATGCATTT
Source organism: Stegodyphus mimosarum (assembly GCA_000611955.2). Lineage (NCBI taxonomy): Eukaryota > Metazoa > Arthropoda > Arachnida > Araneae > Eresidae > Stegodyphus > Stegodyphus mimosarum. The sequence continues at coordinate 30,949 of KK114672.1, forward strand.
AATCTAAGCGGAAGATGAAAACTGATTGAAAATGAAAGTGCTGAATGCAACTTTAATATTTATTAAGCAACTTGATAGGAAACACTTTGACAGAATATTTTTTGTGGCATATAGCACCCAAATTGCTTTTCTACAATGAGCTCCCAGTTATACGTTTCGTGAATTGTCCGCGCATCGTCTAAAAAAAGATATGAAATGATAAGATATCACTTTCAACATTTACTCCTTTGCTAACTGATGATTCATCGAACACATGAAGGAGACTTAACTTCAGAAATATTGTGAACAGAGTCTTAAAACAGCGTTTCTTAAACTTTTTCTAGAACTATTTTTATAAATTAGAGTGTTCTAGAAACCTCCTTACTCTTGTTCCTTTCGAAAGCAATTTTTGGCATATATCTCCACCAGTATACATATGTTTTTAAAATATAATCCATTTAATTCTATATCGCTATTAATCAAAAAGATAATAGAAAAAATGTTAGTTTGCAATAACCCACAGCTGTAAGAGTTTGAATGATCTTTATTTTGTCATCTAAAATTTAAATAAATCGAGGTTAAGGATATGGATGGGCATGCCGATTGTTGCACCAGTGTTCTGCCTTTGGATATATGATAGTACGCTTAAGTCTGAGGTCGGCATATACATTAAGTCCATTTCGGTCATTTGCTTTGAGTTAGTGATGAAACCCGTTCTTTGCATCGATACGCAGGTGCAAATTGAATAATAATTTTTAAAGCACCACTGTAACAATTCAATATGTTCCATGTTCACTGATGATGAGGTTCAGAAATTAACTATACCTTCGGCTTTAAATTTCATTTTAAGTTCGGTGTTTTTCAAGTGTTCACTGAACACTTGAATAGTAACCTTGAATAACTGTCCTCCTTCATTCAATAACAAATTTTATTTTCAAAGTAGCCACAGAAAGGATCATGAACCGATGAAAATTCGTTATATTTACCGTTTGGAAAATAAGTTTCAAATTGCGACCTCAGAATTACGAGATGTCAAGGCATAATTTGTTTTTCAATAATGATATAAATTTCTACTAAAAATATTCTAAATTTGGAAACGGTAGAAAATTTCTGTTTGTACAACTAACTCGAAAACCAAGTTTCCTCTCAAATCCCTTTGATTTCTCATGGGCATTGAGAACAGTTAACGAATACCTTGTAGATGGTGATCTAGTTCATTTAGTTCGGAGAATACATCTGCAAAAATATGCCAGTGTACTAAGAAGCCACGTGCTATCAGCAAGATATAATGTCAAATCTTGCGCATTTTGTTTACACATAACGACATTTCTGCAGATCTAAGGAGACCACAAAGGTCCTAGAAAAAATTAGTGCTTCTTTTGCATAATGGAGCTGAGAAGCGGAAATCGAACGTACGCCAAGCTATGTATTGACAAAAGAGGATTTAAACTACGCCTTTGTACCTGAGCCAGATTCTCAGTCACTTTTTTTTTCTTTCATCCCTTTTACTTTCATCTTGGAAAGTACTCTTGCAATTATCGCCTAGTAGGTAGCTTGAAAATATTTATGATTAATGAATTAGTTTATGCAATCTTTTTTCAACATCTCAATTTCTTAATGTTAAATGTTTTTGAAGGTCTTTTATTCAACTTGTGTTTTTGTGTTAACTTGTGTTTGTTTAAGTTAAGTAAAACTATCTTACTTATAGTTAAATATAGATTTAATATTTGGTTTCATTTATGAAGTTATTTCTCCCGCCTTCTCGCATACCTTAATAATACCTCGCATACCTTCGTGGTGTAATGGTCAGCACGCTCGACGCGTATTCGAGAGGTCCGTGGTTCGAGGCCCGCCGAGGGTATTGTTCATTTTTCACATCTTCTGCTTCAAAATACCTAATGTCTGTACAAACACATAATTCTTTAATAAAACTGCGCTAGATCAAGGACATAGTACTAAATTGCCTTAGGTGTGCTATCGCAGAGCACAGTAGTGTTTATGAGACTGAAGAAGTTAATAATTTTGAGAAAAGCTTGAAAATGAATCATCTGATCCATTGGAAGATGCTATAATGGAAAAATTCATATCGGAAATTTTATACAGAAATTCTCGTTACAAGGTAGGGCTGCCATGGAATTCTGATAGAAAATATGAGTTACATGATAATAAAGCGGTTGCGGTGAAACTATCTGAGAAACTTATAAAGCGATTTCAGAATAACTCCAAACTTTTTTATTCATACCAAACAGTTTTACAAGATTATTTACAACAAAACATCATTGAACCAGTTCCAGACACTGAACTCAAATCACAATGTGAAACCCAAATCACATTTTATTTGCCTCACAGAGAAATCATCCGCAGTGATCGAACTACTAGTAAACTAAGTATCATATTCGATGCGTCCTCACATGGGCCTGGTGAAATTTCATTGAACGAGTGCTTACATATAGGTCCAAATTCGTATCCTGACATTTTTGAACTTTTGTTAGCCTTTAGGCTTCATTCTGTAGCCTTTACCAGTGACATAAAGCAAGCTTTTCTGCAGATAGAAGTACATGAGAAAGACAGATATGTAACACGTTTTTTGTTTACAGAAAGCCCATTCGAAGATCCACAAAATTTCATAACTTACCGATTCATTCGTGTGTTACTTGGCGTAAACAGAAGTCCGTTTTTATTGGCTGCAACCATTAAACACCATTTGAAAAAATATAAGAAAACCTACCCTGCCACTTGCGAATTTGTAAATGATCACATTTACGTAGATGACATCATTGGAAGACACCAAAACGTTAAACTTGCTTTCAATACCAGTTTAGAATGCATTTTTAGAGATGCCAGTATGATTCTACATAAATGGCATACCAATTCTCAAGAACTGCGCGAATTGTAGATTAAAGAAGGTACTGAATGCGAAGAATCTCCTCAAATTTCGGAAGCTAGAAAACCTCCACTGAAAGTGTTAGGAGTCACTTGGGACAATCAAAATGACTCAATTTAATCTGATGTCAAAAATTTGATAACATTTCCATCAAAACAAGTTAATACTAAACGTTTTGTCTTGCAGGCAATAGGACGAATTTTTGATCCTGTAAGTCTATTGTCACCGTTTGTACTTAGAGTCAAAATCATATTGCAACAAATCTGAGTACTTGCTTTAGATTGGGATGATGAGCTATAAAAAAATTATGTTCTGTATGGAAAAAATGGTGCAAAGAAGTTTCCAGTTTGGACGAAATCGGTATTCCACGATATTATTTTTCTGAAATTGGTAACAGTGATGTGGAAAGGATTGAGCTGCACTGTTTTTCTGACGCTGGCAAAAAAGCGTATGGTAGAGTAGCTTATCTGCATATAATTTTCAGTAATGAACAAATATTTACGATTTTTGTTACTTCCAAGACTAGAGTAGCTTCTTTAAAACCGCTCATCTTACCTAGGTTGGAACTCATGGGAGCTCTTTTATCGGCTAAGTTAGGCACTAGCAATGTAAAAGTTTTGAAGTTACAATTTTCTTGTTTTTTCTAGACTGATTCGAAAATCACACTTTTTTGGATAAAGGACTATGCAAAGAAATTTACGCTTTTCGTTAAAAATCGTATTCAAAACATACAAAATTTAACATCCCCAGAAAATTGGCATTACTGCCCCGGAAAAAGTAACCCAGCTGACTTGGCTTCGAGAGGAGCTAAACTTCATGAGCTGAGAAACAATCCTATCTGGTTTCAAAGACCAGAATGGCTTAGAATGTCGTCTGAATTGGGGCTTCGACAGAATGAAGAAAACTTATTATTGAAGAAGAATTAAAATACCGCAAAAACATTAATGATAGTTATGAATTTGTGTGTACGGCAGTTGAAGAAAGGCTAATAGATATCTCAAAATATAGCGATTTAAGAAAGTTGTTGAGAATAACTGGCTGGATGAAGCGATTCATTGGTAAAATTAGGAAAACGAACCATTTGACAGGTTCATTAGCAACTGAAGAATTAGTAGATGCCGAAAATTATTGGATTAGATCTGAACAAGAACGCTTTTATCCCAAAGAAATCGAGTCTCTGAAGAAGGCAAATAATGTCGAAAAAACCATCGAAGGGAGTCAAAAAGCCTATGTAGCATTATTTACTTGCGCTACCACTAGAGCCATACATCTGGAACTTGTACCAAATCTCTCTACGGATTCTTTCTTGATGGCATTCAAAAGATTCACCTCTCGGAGAGGTAATTGTCGAGTAATTTATTCGGATAACGCAAATTTTAAAAACGGGCAAAAGGAACTCGGAAATTTCTCTAAACTATTGTCAAATGAGAAATTCCAAGATTTTCTGTCGAATGAAAAAAATCGATTCCAAGTTTATAATAGAACGAGAGGCTTGGTGGAGAGGCTTGTATGAGAGATTAGTAAAATCAGTGAAAAAATGCTTAAGGAAAATTCTCAGTAAAGCCTTGCTTAACGTTTGAAGAACCGTTGTCAAAGGTTTTAGCACAAAGGGAAGCTGTTTTAATTCTCGACTATTGACCTCCGAGGAACCATTGCCACTGAAACCAGTCAATTTCTTGATTTTCGGAAAGTAAGATTCCACACTATATATCAATTTTAACTCCATTTTTAAAGATGGTTCAACTAAGTCCTCTCAGATCAAAAGAAAGATTTACCGAGATTTATTGGTTAGGCAATTGTAGGCTAAATGGAAAAAACAATATTTAATGGATCTTCGGACAGCTCGTCAATTAAAGAATCCTAACTCTTATGATGATCTCAAAGTTGACGATGTCGTCTTAATAGAAGGAAACAATAAGTGCAAACTTTTGTGGAAATGTGGTAGAGTAATAAACGTTTTTCGTGGTCTTGACGACAAAGTTCGTTCTTGTGAACTAAAAACTGCTGATGGAACAATAATAAGACGACCAGTCCAATTATTATATCCTTTAGAACTTTAAAAACAATTTTATTATTTAGAAATATGAGTTAATTCAATATATTTTTATGCAATTGTTTATTTTTGTTATTTTAGTTTCATATGATTACGAATAGTTTAGATTTATTGAAGTAGTGTCGAAATTATATTTGATGTTAACATTCATTTTTATAGAATTTAGTATAATTATTATAGTTTGATTATATTTTCTGTTCATTTAATATACTTATTAATTGTTTTATAACTACATGTCAAAATACATATTGATATAAATTTGATTATTTTTAGATTAATCTGAACTTCTGACAGAGTTCAGGTGGAGAGTGTGTGGAAATTATTTTGATTAATTGATAAACGGCGCTAGCGTTTCCTGTGAAAACATGTGAGAAAAACGTGTTAATTTAAACATGAAAACATGTCATGTGACATGCCTTTTTTAAATTTCGGCAGACTCTCCACCGGGAGCTCTATGGATAGGTAGATAGAGAGATTCGTGCGTAGTTTTGCACACTAGTCGAATAGGAACAATCAAGTTCCTATTAAAAGATTAGGTTTTTCGATTAGCATAAGTATTTCGATTTTTTATAATCAATGCAAATCTGTAAGTGATTACTTGTAAATAATGTACATATTAAACTTTACGTTTTTAAAATTATTCATCCTTTGATTTCTACGAGTCTTTGAACTTTGGAAACAAGCACCATTCAGGTCACAGTGCGATCTAGCTTAGTTCCACCTCCAGTTTTGATGAGCACCCCACGGGGGACAGGTCTAAGGGGTTTCCATCCCTTTCCCCTTCCAGCAACCATACGAGAGGACTTTCGGCTCGCCGCAAATTTAAAGTGCCGCCATGCCGCACTGACACTATGCATTCACAAACATCCATGCCTTCGCCGGAATTCGAACCTACGCCCTCCAGCACGACAAGCAGCGACGCTAGCCACTATACTGGTTGGGCGGTGAAAGTATTCTTGGTATCCGGCTGTCGCTGCGACTCTCTATCACTCGGGGTCTTCCTGAACGTGGTTTTGGCTTATGTGGCGTCTTACGAGATATTGCACGATATATTGTGCTTACAGATCGATACAGAAGTTTCGAAATTTCTTTAACGGACCTGCCGGGTAATTTATAGTTGAGAATACTATTAACTTCCGCATCGGAAAGTTGCGTAGCTTTAGGCATACTTAAACGCAGTTCAACTGATCTTTTTTCTTTTTTAAATTGGATATTTGAATGAGAGCATTATCATATAAAAGGCTCAGATTCCCGTCATGTTTGTAGCTATCCAATTTGCATAAAATTACATTTCTCTATAAACCTTTGGGACACACATTTTTTTTTCTATTTTTACTTCCTTGTACGAAGTAAAAAGGAAATATTGCAATTGCAAAAAATTTCGGGCATCATATGTCAACGAAAATATCTATTTTGACCGCTAACGAATGCAATTTAACGATGTTTTTGAGTGACATCCGTATGTAAAGACAGAATAAAAGACTCTTTTTTCCCAAAATAATTATAAAACTGATTTAAAATGGATCCAGAAGAGTTTTTTTCGTGGCGTCTGTGCGTACGTACGTATGTATGTATATATCTCGCATAACTCAAAAAGGAGGAGCCTCAGAAACTTGAAATTTTGTATATAGGGCTGCTATAACATGTCGATGTGCACCTCGCATTTTGGTTACAATCGGCCACACCAAATGTATATAAATATATGTATAGATATATCTACTCTGTTACTCGGATCAGTGAGCTCAGTTTCTTTGTTCTTATAAGTTTGTAAATTGCGCCTTTTTTTGCTTTGAAACTGATTGAATTATGTTGTTCTTATCTTCCGTTTAAGGTTTTTATGCCCTTAGTTAACCTGCGTGCAATAATTGCGGAATTATCAACAATTTAAAAAATTTTTAAGTGCGGTTAAGCCTAATTTTTGGTTATGATAGCGGACATATTTGTTTACATTTGAAGCTTAGCAGAATAGTGTATTTGTTGCCAATCTAGAGAAACTAAGCTTCGCAACGACAAAGTAGCGTCTTCTTTTATTATTGCGAATTAAATTATGCTTTATTCATTATGGAATTATCATTGAAGTTATTAGCTGGTTTTTGCATAAAAATAGTAATTGTAATTGTAAAAATGTTTTTTTAATTGTTTTAATTGTACTTGGTGTTTTATGTTTTTACACATCTTTCAATTTTTAATGAAAATACTTTGAATTTTTATGCATTTTTGCCTTACCGCGAAGTGAGAATTGAATTAATTGGTAGCGCATGCGCATTAGGTAAGCAGCGTTGAATCGTCTGTGAAAAACTGCTTCTTTTTTATTTGTTTAATATCCTTTATATTATTATATTTTTATAATTTACTTATATTTTTATATTTCATTTTAGATGTATAGTATTTGAATAGTAGATATTGGGGTAATTCTTCAGATGCTATAATTTTTGCTCACTCTGAATTATAAAATGAATGAGATGTAATGCTTTGTTAAGTGAGCCTAGCGCCGAAGTGTTTCTATGATAAATAAATATAGTGCAAAGCTGTATGTAAGTAAAGCGTCGGCACTCCCATACTATAACATGACGCCAAATTGCAGCGCCAATCCACTGCAGTGGTGGCGATGTAAACTAAACCACCTCTTCCCCTCCTTCTTTCCCCTGCAGTGACGTCATGCAGGTTAGAAATAAGATGGAGAGGCCGCAATGAGTTTTGACACGATTGGATGTAAATATTTTGCAATTGCGTCGTAATTATATATATAAATGTATATATTTTCTATTTGTACAGTATTTCAGAGTTTTAAGTATACGAAAAGAATACATTTTTAAACAAAGTTTATTGTTATTAACATTAAAATTATGCATTATTTCTTCTCCACTTACAGAGCTTCTACCTAAAATACTTTCTCAAATATGACATGATTTTTTTAGCTTATGAGGCATCTTTTAAATGAAAAAAATCTAAGTCAATTTGTAATTAATGCTCAATTCGGTCCATTTCAAATTAGCGCTCTTTTTATTTTAATAGTGAAATGCATTAAATAGTACATAACTTTCTCTGAATATTTCTGAAAGGGAATAAAAAAAAAGATTTTTTAAAATAATATTTAAAACGTGTACCTGCGTTATTATAAAATATAGGGGAATAATTCTTTTAATTATCAGATTTTTTTACCTTTAATTTCAACAATACATATCCTAAAACTCGTCTTTATTACTTCCTTAAAACTCTTCTTTATTACTTCCTTAAGTACGCATCATCTCAAGGAAACGTGTAGAAATGTATTCCATCAGATTTCGACGATATCTTACTCTTGCAATCCTTAATCCGCAGTATCGATACGCCATTAGAGAAAATTTTAAATAAAAATTGGTTCTGAAAAGAGCCTTTTGTAATTAAAAAGTACAAAATTAATAAGTTATAAATAACACAACCAAAGCACGTTAGAAGCTAACAAGATTTCGGTAGAATCAAACAAACAACCAAATCAAAACAACCAATGACTGAAAAGAAAAGGAGCATACGCAGTTTTACTGATTGTGTTTCCACATCGCCACCGCTACGAGCGCTGCGGTCGTTACGAAGCGCAATTTCTCCCATTGAAGTGTCGACGCTTTACTTACATACAGCTTTGATATAGTGAACCTTAACGAGTGCATTTATTCTATTGTGGTTTATGCGCTATCGACGAAGTAGATTTAATTCAAAATTTGGTAACTGTTAATTCAATATGTTTAAATGAAATGCAGGAAAATTGCGTATAATTTAATATTCCATACAAGGAAATCATGTGGTGTATTCATCAGACTTTTATTTTTCCTAAGAGACTAGTTGATATTTTTGTTAAATACTGGAATTCAAGGCCAGTTTGTTTTAAATAAATATAATTTAATCGGATAATTTTATACATTGTTATTTTTCTTTAAAATGTAATTTACTTGAGCCTATAAACTTTTGGGAAAGATCTCAATGCTATTGCCAACTTCCTGCGTGGAATCACGTTTTAATGTACAATACGCCATTTATTATTATTACTGTATCTATGATTCAGTCGCAAAAGTGACGAGCGAATAACAACAATGATCACGTGAATACGATTATTCACTAGAATAGGAGCATCACTATCAAGTAACTTGCGTTGATGCTTTCAAACGGTGTCTGCACTACAGAAACAATTGTTAGAAACATTTGCATTATGGCAAGGTGTATTCCCGATGGATTTCACGTATATTGACAAAAGAAAAGAAAGTGATACGTATGCATACTGGTAGTTCTTTCTTACGGCGTTTTGAAGATGAAAGGGATGCGTTTTGGACGTCCATAGTGACCGCCAGTGAAACGTGTGTCCATTACGTCAATCCCGAGTTCAGCTTAGATCTCCCTTGGAAGGCATGCCCAGTTTTTAGATAGCAATATCGTTACTGTCAGTATTCATGAGTGGACTCGCAACCGACTGAAAATCCTCTATGAAGATGCTTGCAGAACGTTGATAAAAATGTATCGATTCCTGAAGGGAGTTAAAGAGTGAAACGTTCAATAATGTTCTTCCATTCACAATAAACGTTTGATCAAAAAAAAGATCATTCCAAAAAAAAACTGCTCATATTTGCACAACCTTGTGCAAGGCTATTAGAAACAAAAGGATAATGCATTATCAACATCATAAAAGCGTATAACATGCTTGCCTAGATTTGAGTCCTTTCTATGTACACATAATCTTAGTTTTATTTTGAAGAGAGGAATGATTTGCAGCAGACCACAGAGAGATGAGAAAAACGTGTGTGCGGTCGCCACAAGTCACTGTTTTCAAGCTTTTACGATGCGTCATACGACATGGTCTGACATCGCAGACGCAATAATTCGTTCCAGTTGACAATACAAGAGACATAACTTCACGGCCAGTGTCAAGAGATTTTAGCGTTCTGCACTGTATCTGTCGTCAAAGCCCTAAATTTCACGAGGACTGACGAACCAATAACCTGTTTCCAATAATTGTTTTCCCTCTGATATTGTTCCAGATACAACGAATTAGAAGATCTCATTTGAAGCAACACAGGTGAAAAATGAGCAGTTCCCTCGCTGGGACTCGAACCTGGACCTTTCGAATACGCTCCGAGTGTGCTAGCGTTGTACCTCAATGATATTTTGGAAGCAAGGAGAAAATACCTTACATACTCCGCTTACTAATGGGCAACTGGAAATGAGGGGACCCAACCGCCAAATCCTCTTGGTGCTGAATTATTGCCCAACCATTTTTCAGTTCGGACGTTAATGTAGGGCTATTAGAGTTTTTTGAAGTAGGACTACATGAAAAATGCGCACTGGCCTCGCCGGGACTCGAATCTCCTGGACCTCTCGATTACGTGCCGAGTGTCCTAGCGTTACACCACGAAGGCATGCTGAAAGGAAGGACAAAATATCTTATATGCCCCCTTTTAAAGGGGGACTGGGGATGAAAGGACCCACCTACCAAATCCTGGTAGTGACGAATTATCGCCCATCATCTTTCAGTTCGGACACCACTGTACAGTGTATTAATTTTTATTAAGCTGGAAAGGGGGAAAATGCGCAATGTCCTTGACAGGTTTCGAACCCTGGATCTCTCGAATATTCGTCAAGTATGATTCCAACTACACCATGAAAGCGTGCAGAAACGAGGGAGAAAATATTATATAAACTCCAATTTCTTGTTCCGAAATCGTATTGGAAATTTCTAAACCTGAAACATAATTATTTATTAAATCTCTTTAAAATGATCTTTCATTTAGTTGTTTAGTTAGAAGTGTTTGCAAAAAGGTGCGCACAAAATTTTATGTTGCGCACAAATCTTATGTTATCTTCTAATCATATGAAACAGAAGTTTTTCAAAACTTTTTTTTAATTCTGGACTTCAAGGAGATATTTATGATTTTCAGCAAGCGTATTTGTTACTTCAGAGAGACATAATTTGAACAGCAGTCTCATTTAAATAAATTGATTCTAATGAAACTTTTAATGCCCCTTAAAATTGTTATTAATAATCTAGAATACAAGCTCTTAAATAGTTATAATTGTACAATAAAAGATTTTTTGATAATCAATGTATCTTATAAGAGTAAGTGTACAATGTGCATGCCGCTAAAACTCAGAAACGTGTCCCCGTACAATCAAGGGAGTTATATGGTGTGGTAGCCCTTTATACCCCATTCATGAAAAAGGTTCCCCTTTTTACCTGAAGGGCGTGTTTTTGAAGATATAAGGGCTGGAAGTTTTACCTTCTAGAAATTTCTAGAACAGTCCAGAACATTCGAGAGCATTTCACAACATTCCACAATCTCCCGGTACATTCTGGAATGTTTGGCAATATTCTGGAACGTTCGGGAACATCCCAGATCATTGTGGAACATTTCAGAACACTTTCGAATGTTGTGAAATTTTCTTGATCATTCAAAGCCTTTTTTGTACGGGTGGGGCTACCCATTGGTAGGAATATATAAAGCAAGATCCGTCGTGAGTTCGAACATCAGTTTCTTATCAGTGAAGTGAGTGAATAAAAACAAATAGTAAAATGTGAGTCATCAAAGTGATACAGTGACTGACTGTAAATCGAAAATAAAGTGTATATAGTGTGTTTCTTAATAAAAAGGTGATTTGATTTACGTTTTATAGAATGCCCAGACGTAAAAGAGGAGATCATCTAGCCAGCTTTGAAGCAAAACGGCGAAAACAAAAAGAACAGCGAAAACCCGAAACAGTCTAAGAGCGCGAAGCACGTTTACGTTCCCAACGAAGGAGAATGAGCACTATGAGAAGCAGAGAAACCGAAGAACAGACGAGTGTAAGTAAACAGTACAATTTAACAAATGAAGCATTTGTTAGGTTTCACTAAAGACCCGACGAAAGAATATAACAAACACAATCGAGTCGTAATCGAAAAAATGGATAACATCTGCCAATTTTGCAACGCGAAAAAATTCAGTAGAGAAACACCAGCAATCTTTGGCATGAATGGAAAAATTCGATTACCACCACTGGAAGAACATACGCAGGAACTACTTTCTTCAAAATATAAAAGCGTACAACGCCTGCTTCCAAATCACTTCTTTCGGGGTCACTTCGGTCATTACTAACAGACATAAAATGAGTTATGTTTTTTCTATTCAAAGCCAAGTCTTTCACAAAATGGGATCATTACTACCACTACCCAACGAAGAGTATAAATTTCTGCAAGTATATTTCATCGGAAACGAAAAAAAGATAAATTAATCAACGATGCACAAACATCAGTGGATTAAGAAATAATCCAAGCTGGATAGAGAATCTTACACAAATACAATCAACTTATTTTCATATTCAAAACAGCACTAGACCGAATGATTTCTAATAACTGTAAAGTTATAATTCCAGCCGACAAGAAAGCACCTGGAGAACACGAACGTCGATTTAATGCACATCAGATAAAAGAAGTAGCCATCAAATTGTGGACAATGAAAACACAAGCCATGACATAACTGTACAACGATGAAGAGAAGGACTACAACGCATTGCAGAGGCACACCGTTCATATGATGCCCCCCCCCAATATCCATTAATATTTCTACACGGAGAGGTTGGATATCATTTTAATGTGAAAGAAACCCAACCTGAAACGCGTAGAAACAAACTAAAAAGTCACTTCCAAGGATTTCTATGCTTACCACTTAATGATCAGAGACAATGAAACATACAAGCACATTCTTCAACACTCACCGTTTATTCCCAGAATTCCTGGAGACACGATCATAAATGACGGAAGCATTGACGATATTGGAACAATGATCATCTTTTTTTTCAATGGCGGAGACTTTTCTATAATGGTATTGATCACTAATAAGGCCAGAAGTGGTGGCCGTTTTTATTGTGGAGGCACCTGATAAATGGTCACCACTACCTCCTATGAAGGGACAGACCATTTTACATCTATGCCCTCTCCGAGATTCGAATCCGGGTACGCAGTCAGGCTCCCCTAAACATATACCGTCTGAGAGGTACAATGATAATCTTACCCTCATCTTACATAGGAAGTCCGGGACAAATGTACGAATACACTCAAGATGCCATGACCTACGTAAGAAAATACGGACGACCTGACCTCTTCATAACGTTCACATGCAACTCATCGTGGCCAGAAATCAAAGAACAATTAAGATACGGACAAGTCCTCATGAATCGACGCGACATAATAGCCCGAGTTTTCCGACAAACACAAATGAGATTTATTGAAGTCATCACAAAATACCACATCTTCGGAACCGTTAGATGCTGGATATACACAATCGAATGACAAAAATGAAGACTGCCTCACTCACACAATCTCATATGGCTACAAGACAGAATTCATCCTACGGATATCGACAAAATCACCCAAGCTGAATTTCCAATGCACAACAAGACCCGGAACTGTACGACGCAGTTGTGAAAAACATTGTTCATGGACCATGCGGGCCATTAAACCTCTATTCGCCACGTATGAGTGAGGGAAAATGTACAAAAAATATCTAAAATTATATTTGAACGACCCACAAACCGGAGATGATCGCTATCCCAAATACAGAAGGCGGTTAAGTTTATATACACTGGTTATTATAAATTAAGGAAAAATCACAAAAGTAGCGGTAACTCCCTCAAAAATAAGCCAAACCGTGTAAAATTTGAATATGTTGCCAAGTAACAGTAGCTGAGTAAAACTGCAATATGCAAATTAGTGGCGCTGCACTCGGAATACGTCATCTGCCAGGAGCATAAAAGTCCATGTTTGAGAGCAAGCCCACATATTTCACTGTGATAGTGACATCAAAAATCTGAGAGAGCCAATTCGTAACAGTGACCTCCAGGCATAATTTGCCTGCAAAACAACGATGGAGAGCCATTGGGTGCTTAGAGGCAGGACAAAGTCAAACAGAAGTGGCCAGATGGCTAAATGTGAGTCCTTCTGTGGTTCATAGACTTTGGAGGCAATTTCAAACCACAGATTCGCATCTAGGAGGTTCAGCAAAGCACGGCCAACTGCTACGACGAGCGGCGATGACCGATATTTGCCATTATGTGCACGCAGGAATAGAATTGCTACTCCGACTCTTCTTAGATCCTCACTTGCTGCAGCCACCGAAAGGTTGGTGTCAACGTCAACTGTTTGTAGGTCTGTATGCGAAGTTGAGAGAAGCTATCAGATTTGATAGTTTGAAAATTCCATACAAGAACATATAATCTTAAAAATTTCCCCCTCACATATATGAAGGAGAAATATATTATATAAAAAACATGTACAACGTGAACATTTAAAATATTTGCAAAACAGAATTCTCTGATATTACAAATAGAATATGATTAACTTCGAAGTAATAATAAATGCTGTTTTAGTGTAATGTCATATTGCTGTTATGTTTCTAAGATTTTTAAGAGCAAATGTTACCTATTTTGCCTTTCTCAGAAACTGATTATTCCTTTTATTTTACAATTAGTGTTTAATTTTGTTTCGTAAACATGTTCGCGAAATTACAAACAGAAGTGTTTAAAAAAGACATGGAATACATTTAATTTTCAATAAGCAAACATTGCGCTTTTAATGTAACATCATATACATTACTGTTATGATTTTATACTGATATATATGACATCTTAGCGTAGAGGGTTTTAAAAATAGATATGAAACTTAATTAATTATTTTTTTATTTATTATCTGTTTATTCTTTCTCGAAAATCAATTGTTCTTTTTCATTTTGCAAGCAGTATTTAACTTCGTTAAGCAAGCAGTTTCGTTAAATGTAAATAACAAATGAACAATGCCAAAAATAAAAAAGAAACATGACCTAAGTTGTAATTTTGATAAATAGAATAATTTACAGTTGCAACCTACTTCCTTTTTTAGCAGATAGAAATTTTCAGTTATTTCGCAGGCAGCTTGTATTCCAGGAAAATACGTAACATATTACTTTTCATTTAAATGTCTATATGTAAATAATGGAATCATCATAACAACACAACATAATTTACTCCCAATTTTATGCGTAATTATAATTATTTAACTGTATTTTCACGTTAAAAAAATTTTGTAATGGGTGTGAAAACGAAACCTTTATTTCGAGCAAGATAATAAATTAATCTCGGGAAATTTTATAGCAGAATCCTTAACTATTCAAGATGCACATTTAAAATAATTTCAGCGAAATATATGGGCACATATGGAAGTAATATGTGAACTTTACAAAGCAGCACAATGATGCATTAACTGAAGGGAAATTCCCTTCCTCATCTCTAATGCAGCTTTTGCCACACTGTATAGGGGAAAAAAAATAATAACATGTCCTACCTGCCATTCTCCGGTATATAAACACACTCCCTACATAAACTGTATAACTGTGAACATAATTTAATGAATATTTCGAAGCAGATTATTTTCAATCCACGCTGAGACATTAGTTTTTAACATAATTCCGAAGATTAACGATATTTCAACTTCGAGAAAAGAAACTAAGGGAGTAATATGTTCTAATCGATAAAAAAAGACCTTTTGACTTAATGTATGGGAGAATGATAAGTCCGTTATCAAACACGCGATATATTTCGCGTATTTTTGTTTCTGAAATACTTTTTGCTCTACCGCCCACTTTTAGCAAAAATTAAATACGCGACGTCCCTCTGTGGGAACCCAAATCGTTAACGTTTGCAAAAATATGTACTCCTCTCCGTATCAAAATAATCGACTGATTTATAAATTTATATCGGATTAAGGAAATAGAAGCGGGAAGAGTTGTTTTAAATACGTTATCTTCTGCTTTTATAAAACAGCTTTGATTCTGTTACGAATTTGGTATTTAGCTAGATATTGTTAATGGAATTAAAATTAAAATTGTTTTATTTACTGCAATGCAGCGCGTGACATATTTTAAGAGAAAAGTAAAAATACAAGAGCACGTTCATTTAACATTGAATAAAAGTTTATCTCCGCAATTTAATTTTTTAATTTGAATAAATGTAATTCTACTCTTTTTGCTTTCAAGAATTTGCTAGAATTGTCTCGCGCGGCTGATTTAAAAATCTATAAAAGCCGAAAAGAAACATCTCAGCTTTGTAGTTGTTTAAGTGAGTTGCTGTTGTTTACTTAGCTACTGTAATTTTGTGATCAGATTAGCTTCTCTGCGCTTTGGATTGCGTTCTATTTAACGTTTCAGTGGTTTAAAATATAGCTACTGTTTGTAATGCGTGATATTGTGGTATTGTACAAATATATTTGAGGAATAATCCAGCGTTTTTTATATTTCTTGTAATTAGAATAAATTTTATTAACCTTTTATCGGACTTGCACATTCAATCTATTACGAACACGTACGCACGCAACACTTTTTGGCATCAGGAGTCGGGTTTGAAAACCAGTAACATGAGCGATGGCTGCGTCTGCCTTTGCTGCATTCCAATAAAATATGGAAGTTGGCCAAACATCCCTTAAAGAAGAAAGCTGGCCAAGTAACTTTTAAAAAAGAGATGAAAGTTGTTCAGGAAACTGTTAAAGAAGAGAAGAAAGTAAGTCAAGAGGAAATAAAAACGAAATTACCTCTATAATAGAAAACAAATTTGAAGCCATGGGAGGCAGAATTGACGCCGTTGAAAATAAAGTTGGACACGTTGAAGAAAGTTTCTTCTGTAAAGAACAAATAGAACAAAGAGTTTACTCTGTGAAATAAGAAATAGAAGAAAGAGTTTCTGCTGTGGAGCAACGAATCGAAGGAAGAGTTTCTGCCGTCCAACAACAAATTGATGACAGGGTTTCTGCTGCTGTCGCCAAAAAAGTTGACACCTTAAAGAAGTGCATATTGACAGCAGGAAGCAATTCTGGAGATTTTAAATTTTTATCCATGTCTGCCTATCCCTTCCTCAAGTTATCCACATATGATGGGAAGACCTCTTGGCAAGTACAAGACACAATTTTCAATAGTGGCGGAAGCGAATGAATGGGATTCCCAAGATAAGGCCCGTCATCTCGCCGCTTCTCTGAGAGCAGACGCTGCGGATATTCTTTAAACTCTTCCAGAAAACCATACACTACACGTCGAAGCTCTATCCTCGTTGGAGCTGCGCTTTGGCGAAAAATGTTTAAAAGACTACAGTAGGCTTGAATTAAAATCGCATCAACAGAAGCCCACGGAAACACTCCAGGAGCTCGCTACGGATGTTGAAAGGCTATCCCATTTCGCCTTTTCAGAGTGCCCAACAGAAACAAGGGAAATCCTGTCCCTGCAATATTTTATCGACGACATTCGGGATTCACAAATACAGAAAGCTCTGCGAATGGCTGATGTCAAGGACATGAAAAGTGTTCTGGTGTACCCCATGAAATTCGAGGCAGCTCAGCAACCAACTGGTAGAGGCTGCCCACCAGGTAGAGCTGTGCAAGTCCACGAGTCAGTGGGTTGCAAAGTGACCACCGAAGTGAGTTACTGCGTCCGTTGTTTTATCACAATGAGAGAAACATATATACATTTATGCAGATTCTTCATTATTTAATTTCTTTAAATATAATACAGGACGATAATATTTGGCGATAACAATTTGAAAAGTGAAACATCGGTTGTAGTAAATCAACGCAAAATGCCAAATCGAAATTAATAGTTTACCCTTTTGGGTAAACTAATTATTTCAAACAAATTACAAATTACCCTTTTGGGCTAATAAATATTTATTACACTCATATAGTTGCATTGTATTTCATGAATTACACTTAGCCTTGATATTAGTCACAGAGCAGGAAAAAACACATTTTTACATGGAACAATCATTTCGGTACAAACAGTTTATGCAAACAGAACAATCATTTCGGAGTGAGTAATAAAAGTAAAACAGTAAGGATGAGCTTCTAGCGATTTTTCAATATTCTATTCCATCTTTACTTCCTTGTCCGAAGTATTGTAATCGAGAAAAATTTCGGGTATTATATTTCGTCAAAAATATTCATTTTGACATTTTCTCAAATCCATTTGAACGATTTTTTTCATTTTGTATATGAGACTGCTATAACATTTAGTAGTGCAACTCCCTTACTTATTACAATCTGCAGTACCAAACTTATATATATGCCTATCCTCTTAGCCGGCCTTTAGTTTCGCAATCGTCGGTCGTAGTTATACATTTCCAGTTACAGAACAGCTTTAAATTACGAAAATATTAATGTTTCAGCAATGTTAAATTTTCGAAAAATTAATTTTTTATAAATGACGAAATCTATCTTTTAATGCCTTTCTCGAAATCTCCCAGTTTCGGTACTTTTTTATTTGGGAGAGTTTTGAACTCGCTATGAAAGAATAAATCATATTTATTAGAGATGTTGCTTCACTGAATCTGCGTTACACTAAATAAGACGATTTGTATTATTATGAAAAAAATTTTTAACAGTATTGCATAAATCAGGATAAAGTTCTGGCATGTCGTTTTGACGCCTGAAATATTAGTATCTAAATCTAAATTCAAACTTCAGCTCTTCATTTAGTCATAACTTAATAAATTATTCTTTTAAGTTCGGAGTCGTTTCTGAAATTGCACTGGAAAGTGGGTCTAAAAGCCAATCGGGCACATCCAGTTTTAAAATATTTCGAAATCTTTCCTTGAAGATTCCAAAAGCTTTCTTTCGGCTTCCAAATGTTTGAAATAAACAACTACACCTTCCTCATTTCCTTCTAAAGTAATGGTTAAATTCTCATCCTCCTAAGTTTCTTGTATACAACTGAAACATTGCCACAAACGCAAAAAATATGTTTTTGTTTTTATTAGATTCAAGTCATCAGACTGGAGCTGAAGGTTCGTTTCACTGAATTTGTCGAACAAATATGACAAATAAGCAATATCTTCTTTTGATTTTATTAAGTCTGCTATTAAAACAGCATCTTTGTCTTCCAAAACCTCTAGTGCTATGTCGAAAAGTATCGAAAAACGACCGAAATTGGTTTCCATTCATAGTAAACAAACTTGGGTATTATGAAAAACATGTTTGAAATTTCCATCGCTTTTCAACAGAGAGCTATCCGAATAACCCGTCATTCAAAGATTTACTTCTGATTTTATTCAGTGCTTGTTCTGATGAATCAGAAGAATTTACTCAGATTTTTCGCTACTGGAATACTGTCTGCGAATAACACAGTGGCGTTAGAAGTGAGTGCCGAGAATGATGAGATGAAGTGAGCATCTAGCTACAGCTGCACCATCAGTAAGAACTGACAATAATTTATTCAGGTGAATTTCCTTTTGTTCAAAAATGTTTTTCACAATACGAAATAACGATTTTCCTTAGTTAAGTTCGGGCAAATGGTAGACTTTTAATAGCCGTGCAGCCGAGTATAGTGGTTAGCGCCGCTGACTGCCAGGTGGAAGGGCCCGGGTTCGAATCCCGGAGAAGGCATGGATGTTTGTAAATGTATAGTGTTCGTGCGGCAAGGGGGCACTCTAAATATGCAGCGAGCCCAGAGTCCTCTCGAGAGGTTGTGGTAGCGAGAGAGAGGTGGGAGACCCTTGGTCCCGTCCCCCGGGGTGCTCTCGATCAAACCTAGTGCTCGGAAATGAGCTAAATCACACTTTCACCTGTAAGGTACTCAAGGCTATTGCCAACGACATACGTATCTTGCGTTCGTTGCCACGAGGGATTTCGTGGTCTTGGACTGACTGTAGGTCAGACAAGTGAACATAGTCAACAACAACAAACATCAGACTTCTAATTCTTTCTGAAAGGGACATAAGCAAGAGGTAAGGCTTCATTCCTTGGCAAGGATGACTCATCATTTTGTATTGAAAAATGAGATTTTTGAAAAAACTACATAAAAGTTTTAATATTTTCAACCACGTCATCAATTTCTTTGGACTGTGTCTTACTTAAAGGGATACTTTTGATGAACTCTGTTGGTGACTTATATACCACAGTCCGTAAAAGTTCCTTCATGGCTGGCAGAACCAGTTCTTCACCATAATAATGCGGTATCCGTAATCTTACAGCACACACTTTTTTAAAAATTCTCATATTTTCATCTTATCTGGTTGCTTTCATCTTTCTGGATTTTCATCTTATCTGGATTCATCTTGTCTGGATGTCTCTACTTCAGGAAAGAGATTTGTGAATGGGGACTGTTTTATAAACTTCTTTTCGAGTCTCTGAAAATGATGCAATTTTCTACTTATTTTACCCGTGGAGACTTTTGACAGATATTCTTTTGCCGTAAAGAGTACAGTTTTTCAATACCTTCATATAGTGTCCTCTTCTTTCTTAATTTGGGCCAATCGCCATCGCAAAATCAGACACCTTATGCGCCTTTTTAAAAAAATTTTTTCCCTTCTGATATTTTAAAATCTCTGTATATTCTTCACTATTACTGCTTTCACCGTCTGCTGGTGTTATAAGATCATCCAATTCTTCATTTGTCATTTCAAGATAGCCATTCTCGACAAATTCTTTGATTTCGCCTTCTTACATATCTAAAAATCCTTCACCTTTTACAATTCGCATGACTTCCTTGGCTTTGTTTTCAGTCGATGGAAATCTTTAAAAATTATTGAAGGCTTCTGACCAGAGCTGATGCCAGCAAGCATTCATTATTAATGAATTCACTTGTTCTCATGCGAATTAATCATTTCTATGCAGTGTCATTTAGTGAATTGTTTCCACAATGCTTTTAGCGTGTCGTGCTTTCCTTCCTCTAGTACTTTATCTGAAGAGATGTAAAAATGCATAACATTTTAGGCTTTGAATGTTTTTATGATTCTTTTATCGATTGTTGGGTTAAGGAAGTGATTTTCGATGGCAAGAATGAAATCTGTACTTTTGGTTGTAATGCTGCGAGGTCTTCTGCACAATGTCATGGGGCATTATCGAGAATTAGGATAAATTTAAAGCTTCTGTTTTGCTGTTCTAAGTTGTGTTTCAGTTCTTTAATGAATGACTTTTCAAATCAGTCATGAAACAGGACTATCGTAACGCTGCCGACGCGGTGCAGCCTACCGCGTATAACTGAAATTCTCGAGTTGGACAAAGTAAAAGTCCAGTCGCATGATGAGCAGTAAATAAAGACTTTAATGTTACTCTTTTTCTCAAAATTTTTCCTTAAAGTTTGTAATTAATTCAAATCCTAATTAATATGAGCATTATATTTCGCTTTCAGATGTGCCTCAAGACAACTTCGTTTTATTTTTTTCTTGCTTGCACCACTCATTTCACTAAGGGCTGAAAGAAATAAATATAAGATCAATTAAAAACTTCGCCACATTGCTAAATATAAACAAAGCTGAAAGCAGCTGCTGTTGCCATTCAGAGAAAAAATAATATACTTGTTGCCGTTCCTACAGTTAAAAATAAAATGAATTCGTTGGCTGACATGTGCGAAAAACGTTTGGAAAGCGTAATGTGTGAGCTATTTAAATTTCCTTTAAAAGCATTTAAATGCCCATCTCATACAACGAAAATTCTTTATAAAATATTTAAAATGCACCGTAATTTAAAAACGTTTTTACGTATATTACTTACATTATTCTTTATTTTGGAGAATAAAAAATGAAAATTCGAAAAATTTCGTCTTCTTGAAGAAAATTTGGAAATTTGAACGTCCCTTGTTCCCTTAAACTAGTTCATTTTCGAACTGCCTCCCTTAACAATCGAATTGCCCACCTGGCATTGGCCCCACGTCGAGAAGCATTGGGTTAATTACTTTCGCATAACCACAAGAATAAGCATTTAACGCATAAGCGCCTAGCCATTGGCTGGCCTTCTTATTCTGCCAAGCTTTTTCTTATACCAAAACAGTGCAGCAGAAGCCTTGCTTTTGGCCATGTTAAAAGGTTCTGCAAGCCGACGTTTGTTGTGCGGTTTGCTCCGGTTTCCGGCCTAATAAGTGCGAATAAATTTTGTCTATGCAAATGAGATTGCAAACGTTATAAGTATTTAAGACACGGCTTTAACCCAAAAGGGGGAGAGAGCGACTTCTCGCTGGTTTACCACGCGCGTGCTTTTCATGTCTGCCTTTAAGGCCAGAACTTAGTTCTCGTTGACATTTGAAGACTTACTGTAGTTCTTTGCATTCTGCTCACTACATGCGTAGTGTTAAAAGACCAATCTTCGCGTTACTGCTCACTGCAAAGCAGCACCTTAGTTCTATTTAGTTAAATTAGTTTATTTCTTATTTCATATGTTTTAAACCATAAATACTGGTCTTTGTATCCCGAATACGGGAACGGCTGTGCGCTGTGAGAATAAAGGGTAAAATTTAACCCTCTTTGTTTTATTTTCTACTAGCAAAATCAACTAGAAGGAACAGTAGTCCTGACAAGGTGATCATCTGGCGTCAGAATGTAAGAACAAAGATAAAGTTAGATATACAAACTGTGCTTTCATGAATCAGAAATATAAAATTGATTTAGATTATAATCATAAAGCTTTTGATAAAGACTGCCCGACACTTTTAAAAGAAATTGAATTTCTTAAGAAACACTTGGATATAGATTTTAAACTTTTTTTTTTATTTTCATCGTCTTCACTGTATTGATTTCTGAAATATTTTAATATTAGCGAGCGTGTTTTTGGCAGTTTACACTTTGCTACTGCTGCTTTTATGCATCCATTCAGTATCAAGTTAAACAACTGTGTGGTGGCTTCTGCCAAGCTCTCGGTGGTTGAAAAAATAACCGGTGTTTCCCCTGACCTGATACTGCTGCAGGAGCCCTACCTGATTGAAAATAAGGTTGCTTTCATTAAACGCAAATGGAGAGTCGTGACCTGCAGCGAAGGTAGATCTGCTACCGTGATTATTAATGAAAACTTTGATTTCGCTGTATATTATGAATCCAATCAGATCGTGAGTATTACTGTTTTCTAACAAAATATGAGCTTTGGAATAATTTATACTTATTTTTCTCCAATCGGAGGACATTGCTTCCTATCTGCACAGATTAGAGAACATTTTTAACTCCCATTTTATGTTTTAAGATGGGAGGCTGGTCTAAATAATCCAAGAGAGGTTTTAATCTTTTATTTTATCACTGTCAATGATTATTTTATTTAATGATTTTAATTGAATTCCCACTTTTTACGCAACTGTGGTTGGACTGATTTAGTCATAGGGTCAAAAAATATAAGTGCTAACAATTGCAATTTGAAGATCAGTAAAGGAGAGTCGCTGAGCGACCATCGGAACATCCTGTTTGAAATAAACGATATTTGTCTTCAATATGGAAATAAATTCTTCGTATCTAAAAATGTGTACAAAGTCGACAGACTATGCAACAGAATGAAAAGAACTATCTATAGGCTCAGCGACAAACTAATAAAAATTCATAATCAGGAAGAACTACTTGAAATAATTGAAGAATCTGAAAAGTTATTGCAATCGAGAATAAATAAAGAACTATTGGTTAAGAAGAAAGAAGCGAGAAAAGTTACTTGGTGGACCCCTGGACTAGAAAAATATAAAAGATGTATACGTGCTTTTAGGAAGAGTTCACAGTGTCCAGGCCTGGATGAAGCAACAAGAATGCGCGCAGAATAAAATATAAAAAAGAATTAGCAAAATACGAGCTACTGATTAAAGAATCCAAAAGAGTGAATAATATGAACTATTTTTTAAAGAGCGCTAACTACTTCGATGGCTATTGTAAGACAGCGGTCAATAAACAGAAATCTCGTCTCATTGATAAAAGACCTAATGTTTCGGGAGGCAGCATATAAGAAATCAACGAGCTTTATATACATGACATTTCTGAACTGGGCTCTCTTGTTGACTTGGAAAATAGTGCTTGGTAGTGCGGTGAAGACGATCCACTGTTCACCGAAGACGAAATCTCCTGTGTTATCTCTCGATTTCGGAATTCTGCTGCAGCTGGCCCAGATCAGGTGCATTCAGTTCTGGTTTAAAGATTGTATGGCATGTTTCCATCATTTTTCATTAACATACATAATGCTTGTTTAAAGATTATCTTTTTTCCCTTAGAGTTGGAAGTTATGTCGACTCACTTTGATCGCTAAAAGCAATGGGAAACAAAGGCTAGTAGTGCTCTTAAAGTTTCTTGGGAAAGTTTTGGATAAGATTGGTTACAGATGGATTAGTTTATTTTATTAACAGAAATTGTCCGTTTGGTGACAGCTAGTTTGGATTTGTCTCTGGAAAGTCTACAGAATATGTTTTATTTGAAGTTATTGAATTAGAAATAATAAGAAGGAACAACATGTGGTACTGATCTCATTAGATATTTCGGCGGCCTTCGACTTGGTGGATTGCTTCTCATTGCTCCAGCGTTTGATCGAATTGAAAATTCCTAAAAATTTACTTTATCTAATTAAAAACTATTTCATCGATAGGAAGATCTTGTTTAATTGTTTTGGTCATAAAAATATGGATTTAGTTTTTAATATATATAAAGGCTGCCCAGAGGGATCATGCAGTGCTCCGTGTTCTGGAATGTTATCATTGATAAATTATTAAAATGTGAAGTCCCTCAGAATGTTAAGATTTACGCTTATGCTGACGATATCACGATTTTAATTAAACACGATTCATTGGAAAAAATTGAGAGATCTTTCACTGATATTTGTAACATTTTAAAAAGTTGCAAAAGAATGAAAAATTTAATTTGGATAAAAGAAATGCTTTATTTTCCCCCAGAGGTGGAAGGAATGTTAGAACATCACGACTGAGATTTTTAGGGAAAAGAATACGTTTTGTTGAAGATATAAAACTTTCGGATGTTATCATTGATAATAAACTGAATTTCGTCATTAAGAACATTTTAAAGAATTGCAACGGCTAACAGATCAGAATTTATTGTAATATAAAAGGATGTTTTCAGCCGACGTCTTAGGAACGAAATCCTCTACCCTGGAGTTAATCTACCAGAATGTTATTTTGCCAATGATCATGTACGGCATAAGCGCTTGAGGACATAGAGCAGGGGAGCTTGTCAGATTGTGGCTTACGCTTGATTCCATATAGAGAGCTTGGGCTTCAGCGGTCACAAGATGCTTTAGGGCAGTCCTCACCGAGGCTGTATTTGTCTTGGCCGGATGTCAACTCCTTTCAATTTTCTGCAATTCTTTCTGGGCAAATTCTTATTACATACCAACCGAACTAATTTCAAAATATATAATGATTATATTGTGGCAAAATAGGTCTTTGAATGTTTTAATATTCAATTATTGCACCCCTCTGGAGGAATTGGGTATTTTTATGATATTGTTGATTCCGATGCATGCCATGTACATACAGACGGATCTGGTATTGATTGGAGCAGCATTTGTTGTATATTATTTTTTTGTCGAAATCGACTCTATGAAATTTAGATTAAACAACTATAACTCTTTCTTTCAGGCAGAGTGTGAAGCTCTATAGCAAGTCTTAATTTGGATTAAGAGATGTACTGTTTTTCGAAATGTGATAATTATTTACAAAGGTTGTTTGTTGCTGTTTCAGTCTCTCTCCCGCCCAGACAACGCGAATCCTATCATCTTCACAATCAAAAACTGTTTACAAACTTTGGATACTTAGATGTAAAACTGCACTGTATCACAGCTCATGTTGGCCATATTGGAAAAGAAAGGACCGACTGTCTGGCCAAGGAGGCAGCCTCTGATGTGAATCTCCCCTTTATTTAAATTTCAGAATCTAAACAGATGGCCATGACACCTATGAAGAAATTTTATATTGATAAATGGAAAATACTATGGGAAAATTCGCCAAAAAAAGATACAGGAAAATTATCAGAATTTTTAAAAAAATGACTATTTTTAACAATATTGATTTAAACCAGACTCTTACTGGCCACGGGAGATTTTCCTATTATTTTAAGAGAGTCAATTTACAAAATAATGAACTTTGTATTTCTTGTAATGGCGTCAGAGACGTGAAGCATTTTGTGGAGGACTGTCCTCTTTTTTGCTGAAAACTCGATAATGCCATATGTAGTGATAACTTTAGATATCAAAGCTTTTATATCTTTTGCACAAGATGTCCTCAAATTTATTAATGCAAATCGAGGTGTAATTGGAATTTTGATCTATATTGTCATTTGCTTTAATTTTTGTTTGTACGTTCGTGACTGTTTGTCATATGTTTTTCCTTATTTTTATTTTGTATTTGAGTATTATTTGTAACTTATTTATATTTTGTATTTGAGTTCCTTTTAAAGACACACTTTTTTACCAGGGTCTGAGTATACTCCCATGTATTACCAATGTTTTACCAATGTTATGAAAGCCGCTCCCACTTGGTCTACAGTTTCTGAGCCGCTTGCATATATTGCGCAGACGTTTCCCTGACGCTAAACTTTGGTCCAAGTTTGTTGAAGCATTTTGCCGGGTGGCGTCTAGGTGTTTTCCTGGGCTATGTCATTAAAGACCGATATTCCGGCTGTAGAGAGGAGAGAAGAGGGTGTATCTAAAGGGTGCGTTTCAAGTGTTACTTTATTCAGCCTAAAAAATAAAAGATACCTTAAAGCAACTTCCTCCTACCGTTTCAGGATCATTGTACGTTCATCACCAAATCAATTCTCAAGGCGCAGACACAGAGTATGCTGAGGTAATTACAGATACCTCTTAATAATCCAAGCGCGGTCAAAGAAAAAATGCATCTGTTTTCAAAACAGAAGATTGTTTGCGTGCACTTTTGCAGAAAACGAAATCTTCATCCTCAGCCTGAGCTTTGCCTTGAAGATTCACTAATTCCAGTTGTGCACCGAAGTGAAATTCCTAAGAGTGCTGTTTGACAAGAAGCTTACTTTCCTTCCACACGTCATGTACCCGAAAAAGAAGGTTTCAGAACTCTTACTCTTTTCAACGTCCTGTCGAACATTTCTTGGGGTGCAGATCGTGGATCATTGCTCCGCATTTATAGGGTACTCATTCGCTCTAGATTTGATTATGGATCAGGATTTTATGGTTCGGCACGGTCTTCGATATTAATGAAACTTGATTCTCCATCAAGCTGCGGATTTACGATGGATCCTTTAGAACATCTCCTATACAAAGCCTTCATACCTATTGCTTAAGACCATGACGAGCATGTGTCCGCTTATCATTATTTTCGTATATTGTCGCAATCTAACCATCGTTGTGTCTGCACTCTTGATGACTGTTGTAGTCGTTTATTGACAGCACAGGCTCTCTGAATTTTTCCGTTGTCCGGAAGAGCTCAGCTTTTGATAGAAAAATATTTAGTGTCTGGAGTGAAAGCACAGACAGTAAAGTATCTTGATATTCCACCCTCAGATAATATAGAAATTTGGCTCCTAAATTTCTTTAACCATCTTGATATGGGAAGCACAAACGAATTAGTACACAAGCATTGTTTTCATAAGCACAGGAATGAATACAGCAGTTACATTCAATACACACAGATGGCTAAAAATGGCTGGTCATGTGGCAGCATCCCCATTTGTATGAAGGTCGGAAGACTGTTGTATGATGTTTGTTCCATATTTAATCATGAAGTAACTGCGGTGTATTGCACCCTTAAATTTTTATCTAAGATTAGCCAGAAAAGTTCATAATTTATACTGACGTCTAAATTTAAAACAAGTGAGGAGTTAATACATTATTCAGACCACGATAAAAATTTTTAATAGTGCTTTTCTTTCGTACCTGCGTATGTTTGCACATTATTACTTTGAGAAGATCGATAAGTTAATCGAAGGAAAGCAAAACCTAAAATATATAAACAAAAGTGACTCCAAAATAATACGTATTTTAATTAGCTTTAATTCATGTAGATGTATTACAAACAAGTGTTGTAACGTGAATTACTGAAATCTTGAGCCATAGAAAAAGAAAATTTATTTAAAACATTAGAAAAATTTGGAATGAGAAAGAATATAAGACAAATTTAAAGTCTGTAATAAGTTATTCAAACATATTTTCCAGGTTTGTATGAAATTTATAGCTTCATCACATACATATTATAGACCATAAAATCCCAATTTACAATATATATGCTTGGAATATTTACTGCATGTTATGTAGAACGAAAAAACTAAATAATTTACCGATTGCTTCGTCTACTAGGAGGCCTTCTAAAAGGAAGTTCAACATAAAAAACTTCATAAATAAAAAACAGTTTACTTTCCTTTGCGCTACTTCCTAAAGAACATGTAAATCGTGGGTCAACCTGCGGTAAGTGTTTTTCATCGAACTGAAGAAAGTAATAAAATTCTGCATTCTCTGCTGCAGCTTGAATAGATGCCACTTGACCTTGACTGAACAATATCCCTTTCTGAAAAGTAAACTGGACTTCTTTGGAGTCTGTGATTTTTAATATTTCTTTATACCGGAAATTGGTTGGTTTAACTACAACCGTGATTGTCAAAGTATCTATATGACTCCGCTTCATGATAGGCTCTTGGAAAAGCAATGTCAATCCAATAAGCTGAAACCTTCCACAATTACATCTAATCTCTAAATTACAGTTTAGACTAGATAAGAAGTTCTGCGGAGAAAAAGGTTTCAGTGCAATTTCAAGTTTCTTCTGCCCAGGTGGTATTTTTGTATCTAGAATTAAAAAAAAACATATAAATCTGTGATTAGCATAAAGAACGTATTTGATGGTCTCAGCTGGTTTAGACAGAGGTCATCTTAAAACAGTTTATCACAATGATCAAAACTGCGGCTTATGTCCTCAAAAAGAACAATCACCTTTAGAAGTGGTTATCTATTGAAGATGGCTGCTTTGTATTTCACTGTGTTTTGATTTTAGTTGCAGAATGAATGAATAGATGATAACTCACACACACTGAAATACGGCAAGTTTAGGTGTAAGAATTAATGCTTGGGATTAGATTTGATACTATAATCCTAATTCATAAAGTTATGAAGCAAAATATTTAAACTACATAGCTTCGTATTTTTAAGCCACAGATCTTTCACTTTCCTTTTCCAAAATTGTTGTTCTATGCTTGGATATGTAACCAGCAGTGTATTAAAATGGTATTTTATAATACCTAGGCATTTTACAGAATATCGATAGTTGGCGGGCCAATGCCTGAAACCATTAACATTTCACACATTTCCTAGACATTTTACAGAATGCCAAATAACAAACCGGCAAAGTATGAAATACATCTCCGACTCGTTTCGAAAATCACATGGTAAGGCAAGTGACTTTTAACGCTCGCCTTAACTTCAGACTTTGCCATTTGCTCTTTACACTTCCTTCAAGAGTGTCAAAACACGAAATATTTATACGAGAATTTGTTTAGCAAAAACTTATATCTATACTGTGCTGCATAAAATGGAAGAGTAAGATGTAATGTCGAAAGAGAAATCATTGTCGTCAGACGTGCAACAACGATTCTACGATGAATTGTGAAAAGCTCGAATGCACGTCTTCCAAATAATAAGCCTTATCATGAACTTTTCCATACTTTGCCTAAAAACACAAGCATTCTGTAAAATACCAAGGCATTCTACAGAATGTCGGTGTTTCATGCCCTGCTGGTAATAGATGTATTACATTTTTTAAGCACAAAAATAGGACTCACTTTGTCAAGTATAGAGTTAAAATGTTCTGCAGATGACCACCAAATTTCGGTCAATAAACAATTTTACAGAAGTACAGACATAAAAACGTAAAGTACTAATAGATTCGGAAGAAATTAGAAGTTTACACTGTATAGCCATTAGGATTTTTTGGAAGCAGGAGACTTAAAAAATGAGCAATGCCCTCGCCGGGATTCGAGCCACGAACATCTCGAATACGCGCGGAGTGTGCTGGCCATTACACCCCGAAGGCATGCAAGAAGGCGGAGAATCATCATCCACCACTCTTTTAGTTCGGGCGCCACTGTACAGATATTAGGATTTTTATAAGCAGAAAAGTGAAGAAATGAGCAATGCCCTCACCGAGATTCAAACCTCGGACCTCTCAAATACGTCCCGAGTGTGCTGACTAATACACCGCAAAGGGATGTAAAGTAGGCGGGAGAAATAACTTATGTACCCTCCCTTTTAAAGGGCGACTGGGGATTAGGAAACCCAATCGCCAGATCCTGGTGGTGGAGAATCATCATCCACCACCATTTTAGTTCGGGTGCGACTGTAGAGACATTAGGATTTTTTTGGAAGCAGCAAAATGAAGAAATGAGCAACGCTCTCGCCGGAATTCGAACCTCGGAATTCTCGAATACGTGCCAAGTGTGCTGGCCAATACACCACGGAGGCATGCTAAGAAGGCGGGAGAAATAGCTTATAACATTATTTCAGAATAAAACATATGTACCGGAATCACATGATTACTTTTAAAATATTTTAAAATTTGCATTTGTAAAAGATGCCCCTTTAAAAGAGGTTGCTGTTTCAAGATGCATAACTTGCTATGTTTTTCTTTACTCCTCCTTACTCATGATGAAAGTTTACAGCTGTTGATTCAATTTATTAAGTTAAATATTTTACTACCACTTACGATATAATTCCTGTTTCCTTACTTACCAACTGGACTGACGGAAGGCACTGGTGGTTTCACATAGGAACAACGGTTAGTTCCTTTGTTACACCAGGATGGAAGCTTATCTATACCTTTACCAGGATTACTAAGATACATCATGATTTGCAAAGCTTCATGTGATGTAAATATATCTGGATACTGGTTCAATAAGTTGCTGAAATCTTTGGCTTCCAGTACGAGGAACCTAAGACACCTCAGCACTGGTTCAACAGCAGCTCTTTTGCTGCTTGTATTTTGATGTTCTGCCCACTTGAAAGCAGCAGTAATGAGTTCAATTTCAGATGCCAAATTGAGGCTTTGTAATTTACAAATGGTTCGAACTGTAGATAAGGGAGATTTCATGAAATCTTCTGCCCTGAAAAGATAAAAATAAACGGTTCTAAAAAATGCTTTTAAAAAACGCGAATTATTATTTTATAAGAAAAAAATATTTATTTGATTATTTATGTGGCATCTGCCGAAAACATCACATTCGAAAATGTCGGGAGAGAAAAAAAAAGGAGAAAACATCTATTCTAAAACATCTTAGTATAAAATACTGCAATTCTTAAGCTTCGCAATTTCAGAAAATTGTTGTACAGAATATCGTGGTGAAAAATAAAGTAGCTATAAATCATCGTTATTCATATTTCTATACTAACTATATTAATAGTTTTATAATATCATTTTCTAACTATACTAGTATTTCACATTTTTGTATACTGAATATTTAATTTGCACTTGTAAATTTTTAATGAAAACGCAAGAAGGAAGCATTCAAAACCTCGATGAGAGTTTTAACGGGATTTTAAACTTAAGCATCTTCCTCATTCTAAAATTTGTTAAGATATTTTTTCATGAAAATCTACTAACATGTCCTTATAAAAGATTTTAATTAAATAATTTTGTGGAGTCATTAGGTTATTTTGAAGCAGGGGACATGAAAAATGAGCAATTCCCTCGCCAGGTTTCGAACCTGTCTGTTATAGCACGAAGGCATGCAACTGGGGAACCCAATCGCCAAATCCGGTAGGTGACGAATAACTGTCCACCACATTTTAGTTCGGGCTTCACTTTGCATTAGTTAAAGCATGCGATAATTTGTAGATGCGATAATTTTACTTTTTACCATAACTTTTGCACGACGGTATTTTAATACAGCGAAGTTTTTGCACAGCTTTATTTCAACCACTTTGCTTCAGAAATGCGATATTTTCTCTTTGCTTTCATTTCTGTCGCTAGGTTTTTGGCAGTGGTGTTCTTTCCCCTTGCGTGTTTTTTTTTTCGGAACGTTTTCGTCCGCGGTATTTTCACAATTTATGTTTTTCGCATGTGAGAAGAATTAATAATAATTACAGTTTTTAATTACTACAGATGATCCGTGCCCCCGCTTCTAGAGCAAATACTGTGCTCAAACCATACATCGTATTCATTCACATTAAGTTTCCAGTCTCCTCTTTTTTCATTTTATCTCTTAAAAATTGAGAACGGAAAGTTACACGGTGTGTACTACCTCTGAGGAGATTGATAAAAAAAGAACATATGCAATGTAATATCAAATAATATATAATCAGATGCGTTGATATTAGTATTAGTAACCGTCTTAAATTTTATCACCGTACTATGCAGAAACAATATATTATTTCTATACTGTACCGAAATGTACTGATGCCTTCGAAGTCCATATTACAGAACAAGAGAACATCACGATAATATCGGTCGCGGACACTTCAGGAACAACCACTTATCCGACGAGACACTAAGCCAACAGCAGTTATTCGACAGGACATTTAACTGACATGTATATTTAGCCGACAGGACATTTAGCATATACGGACAGTTAGCCAACAGGACATTTAGTCGACAAGACACTTTGCCGACAAGGACATTTAGCCAACAGTGCATTTAACAGACATGGCCATTTAGCTGATACAACGTTTAGCCAACAGGATACATAAACAACACGGACATTTAGCCGACGGAACATTTAACCGACAAGACGCTGAGCCGACAGTACGTTTAGCTGACAACGCGTATATGCAGACAAAAAAATGTGACAATGTTTTAATAAAATTTGTTCATATTTATCTGGGGAAAAAGTCTGTTTCCAAGGTACCTAACGAGGAGGTTTATGAGCAAGTACATATTTTTGACCTATTTTAATGTTAAAGAAACCATGGATTTTAAAATTGCAAACAAAAACAATCTTATTTTAGCGTAAGTTTTGAAATCAATTTGGAGAGTAATCAAACATAGGTCTCTATATATCAGAAGTGGGAAAGAAAATTTTAGCAGTCGGAAGAGTGAAACGATTTTAGAGATGGATAAAAATGACAGGAACGATGATAAAACAAATATAACGTAAATTGGATTTCTTTGAAAGAAGAAAAATTTCTGTTAATGTGAAAATATTAATTGAAATTTTTCTTCTTTAGTAAATGGCATTAATTTTTCAACGCTTTCAAAATTCAAATACCTTACTTGTTTCACGTTTCATTATTATTTTCCATTATAGATAACGTTACATTTGTTTTCGTTTTACTCCAATTACTTCTCTAATATAAAATATTTTCACCCTTCCGACTCGAGTCAGAGTCAAATAAACAAAGCCCAAATATACAGACCTATATCTGATTATTCTAGAAACTAATTTCAGAATGTATGTTAAAATAAGGTTGTTTTTCTGTTTAATTTTAAAACACACAGTGTCATTAACATTAAAGGTTATGGTACTTATTCATAAACCTTCTCATTGGGTTTCCTGAAAACAGCTTTTTTTTATATAAAAATGGACAAATTTAATTAAAAAATTGTTCCATGTTTTTTGTCTCATGTACGTGCTGTCAGCTAAACCTGCTGTAGGCTAACATGCTTTTTCGGCTAAATGACTTGTCGGCTTAATGTCCTGGATAAATGTCTTGTCGGCTACATGTCCGTGTCAGTTAAATGTGCTGTCAGCTGAATGTCCGTGTTGGCTAACTTTCCATGTCGGTTAAATGTCCATGCCAGCTAAATGTACGTGTCGGTCAAATGTCCAGTCGGCTAAGTGTCTCGTCGGTTAAATGGTTTGCGGTTAAGTCCCATGGACCCCGATAATATATGTGTTACGCTGTACGCCAGTACAAATATTATGTTACTAACTTTATGTAAATTGCATCTGTTTATCTGGTTCGTGTTATAATAAAGTGTTTGTCCTATTCGTACGTATGCTATACGATAATGCCCACATCACGTCACGTCCACGTTAAATATATCCAGAATTTACCTCACTACGGATATATCACAGTAGTGTCCACAAAAGAGGAATGTATTTATAATGGATTAAAGTATTCCGGTGAAATATAAGTGATTCGCCAAAAAGGCAAAGAAGTATTTTTTTCAGTTTATTTCATTCGAAATTGCAGCATAAAAAAATGAATGAAGCAGAACTCGCGAAACTTAAGAAAAACGGAAAGTTATTCGTTCAGTCACAACTAAAGTAACAGATTACATTGAATCTTTAATTCTTTCTTGTAAAGTTGAAGCTACAGAAGAATAATTAGAAATTTTAAAAATAAAAACAGTTTCTTTGAAAGCGTTAGATGAAAAAATAAAAACTGCATTGATATAAATGACACTGAAACTGAAATCGAAAGTGCCCTGGAATGCGAAAAAAAATATGCAAAATGGAATTTCAGCGGCACAAAATTATTAGAAGAAAAACGAAACGGTAACACTTCATTAGTGTCTAATGGTTCTCCTCATGTCTCCCCTAACGGAAAACGAAACTACACTGGTTATCATAAATTAAGGAAAAATCACAAAAATAGAGATACTCCCTCAAAAATGAGCCAAACCGTGTAAAATTTGAATATGTTGCCAGCGAGGAGCATAAAAATCCATGTCTGAGAGCAAGCCCATATATTTCACTGTGATAGTGACATCAGAAATCTGAGATAGCCAATTCGTAGCAATGACCTCCAGGCATCATTTGCCTGCAGAACTACGACGGAGAGCCATTGGGAGACTAGAGGAAGTCAAACAGAAGTGGCCACATGGACAAATGTGAGTCTTTCTGTGGTTCACAGACTTTGGAGGCAATTTCAAACCACAGATTCGGCATCTAGGAGGTTCAGCCAAGGACGGCCAACTGCTACGACGAGCTCCGATAACCGATATTTGACATTATGTTCATACAGGAATAGAACCGCTACTTCGACTCTCCTTAGTTCCTACCTTGCTGCAGCCACCGGAAGGTTGATGTCAACGTCAACTGTGCGTAGAAGGCTTGACGAAGATGGTCTGTATGCTAGGCGACCAGGCATTTGCGTGCCTCTTACGTCACGCCACAGGAGGGACCGTTTGCAGTGGGCACGACAACATGTCCACTGGACGCCTGATCATTGTAGAGCTGTTCTCTTTATATGAGTCCAGGTTTAGTCTAGAAAGCGATAGTAGGCGTTATTTGATATGGCGAGAACCCGAGACCCGTTATCATCCGTCCAACATCCGTGAAAGAGATGCATACGGGACACGCAGTGTCTGTGTTTGGGGTGGCATCTCTTTGGGCGGACGCACAGACCTCCATGTCTTTCCAAGGGGAACCATGAATGCTCAGGTTTATGGAGATGATATCCTTGATGCTTATATGCGCCCATATGCCGGAGCAATAGGTGATGCTTTCCTGCTACAGGACGACAACGCAAGACCACACAAGGCTCGCATCGTAGATAATTATCTTCAACAGGAAACAATTATGCACATGGCGTGACCAACTCGATCCCTGACTTGCATCTTTTCGAACATGTTGGAGATGCTCTAGGGAGACGTCTAGCTGCTCTCAGTCCGCCCCCTCAGACCATTACCGCGCTTGCAACTGCTTTGCAAGAGGAATGGCTCTCGCTTCCTATGGAACTGGTAGACCGCATAATTGAAAGCATCACACATCGCTGTATGTGCTGTATTGCTTCTAGAGGCGATCATATTCCATATTGAAGGTAATTTGCCTATAGCAAACTGACACCTTCGATTTGTTCATTTTATACATGTGCTAACTTCTATATTACCATAATTGTCTGGTAATTTCTTTTTATGTTATTTGATACCTTACTATGTGTTGTATATTGTGAGTAAGTTTCATAAAATTCTACTCGTAACGTTTTCAGTAATCGTGATTTTTGTGATTTTTCTTAATTTATGATAACCAGTGTATTCCCAGCCTCATAATTCTTTTCATGCCAACACGATTATTGGTGCTAGTTATTTCAGTAATGTAAACAAAACTGCCTGTTTATTTTGTGGAAGTGAGATCTTGTTTCGAAAAAATATGTTATGTCGCCGCAGAGTACTGGGTTTGTTATTTCTGGTGTTATTTATAGAAGCTGTAATTACAACATTAATTTGCCAAAGATTATGATTGATAAATTTTTTGGAAATGTTAAAGTGTGGCAGACATTTTATAATGCTTTTTATATGGCAATAAATCAAAATGAAAAGTTACTTAATGTTGATACGTTCAATTATTTGCTTAATGTTTTAGGTGGTGCAGCTTCAAAATCGTCAAAGAATTTTTATTATCCCCAGAGAAAAATGACAAAGCGTTTAAAATTTTCAGTGAAAGATTTGGTCGGAACGATCTCCTTATTTATTCATATATGCATTAACTGTTAAATTTACGACCTATCCGAAGTTCGAACGATATTTATGCTTTGAGAGAATTATATGTTACTGTAACTTACAAGTAAGGTCACTAAACTGAATCATACGAAAATGTACTTCTCTAAATATTTTATGACTACTCCAATGAAATGTATTCCTAGGGATGTAACGCTTGATTTTGCTCGTCAGAAAGCAGATGAAGAAAATTTTAATGTTGAAGACCTCATGAAATTTCTAAAATGGGAAATCGAAAGTCGCGAACAGAATTCATTAAAATTTGCCTTACTCTAAAAGTTATGTGAATTTTCGTGAAAAGAATTCTATTTCCCCAATAGAAAACGAAACAATTTTCCATGCTCGTAATGCTTTCAACCCGACTATTGGTTCCAGTCATTTCAGTAATGTACACAAAATTGCTTTTTTATTTTGATGAAGTGAAGTTTGTTTTGGAAAATGTTATGTCACCGAAAGAAAGAATAAAAAATATTAAAATGACTTAACAGATTGTATTCGGTGCTTTCTTTGTTTCGAAAGGAACTGTGGAACAAAAAAATTGCCCTTCCAAATCAAAATATTCAAAATGTAATTCTAAGTATCATAACATATTGTTGCACGAAGATATGAAAAAGTTTAATACAAAAGAACTAAAAATAATTCTAACGCCGTAATCGCAAAATTTTCTTTTAAGTATTTTAATGTGAATCATGAAGCTACAAGTGAACTTATCGATGACTTGCTAACTAGTAAACTTATTTGCGATGGTAAATTAATTGATGTAGTAGCAGATACAGGCACGCAATCAATTGTTGTTAAAGCTGATATTGTACCAGAAAGATACCGTACGCCACATGGAAGTGTTACTCTCATGCTAACTTTCATACAATCTTTAAAAGCTTCTTTTTTAATTAACTTATATCAAAGTATCCTGAAGATGGTAAATAAGTAAGTCACCGATTTTTATAACATGTACAATGGTTGATAAGTTACGCAATGATTTACTTTTGCCGTTAAGTTCTTTGAATGAGTTAAATGGCGATAATAAATGAAAGTTTAATTTGAATGCAAAAACGTAAACAGTACTACGATGGCTTAATTTATATGCCTTTTTATGAAACTGAGAAGTCTGACGAAATATTTAACCATGATAAGGAAAACCTTATTAATGTAAAATATAATGAAACTGTTAAGAAAACAATAGAACGCTGATTTTAAAGTAGCACGAGATGTTCAGGATTAAGAACTGTTTCAGGGTCAACAAAAGAACGATCATCTTTAAAAACATACTGCTAAAAACGAAAGTAATAATTTTATTGTTATTGACAGTTTTTGTATCATAAAAATAATATTTTAGGAAAAAGCGTTCACCAGTTAGTTGTTCCTAAAGAAAGAAGAAAACAGATTTTAAACTTAGCTCATTCTATCTTATGGGAAAGTCACCTACGAACCAAGAAGACTGCTAAACCTTTCAGATATTCTTTTTACTGGCCTGAAGTCAAGAAAGATGTGAATGAATATTGTAACACTTTTAATTTTTGTCAACTTCAAGCTAAAAAGCATCCATTTGATGAAGTTCCTATTACGCAAGTAATACGTCTTAACGAACCATTCTAAATAATTAATGTGGATATCTTAGGACCCGTGGATCCACGATATCGAGGTTACAAATATGTTCTACGTGCTGCTAACCAATGTACTAGACGGCCAGAAGCAGCCGAACTGAAGAATCTAAATGTAAAATCAACATGTGATTCGTCGTTGCAGATCTTAACACGCGCTGCAATTCCTCAGATTGTTGCATTACACCAAGGTACTAGCTTTACTGCTTGGTTGACTGAAGAGTTTTTGAAAAGGATCGAATCTTCTCCAAGATTTTCGACTCCTTACCATCCAAGTTCAAACGGCCTTGTAGAAAGATTTAATGCTGTGATACATCATACTATCACAGAGTAATCGCAAAGTTTGGGAGAAACACCTACCATACCTACTTAGGGCTGACCGAGAAGTCGTTAGTCTTTTCTAGACGCTTTATGGAGGACGTCCAAATGGCCCACTGAACATGCCATGGACTGATGAAACTCCAATTCTTCATGGATAACTAAGTTTATCTGAATAATTTGAAGATGAAGTTAGAAAAAGCTGAGCTGCGAATACGCAAGTCGTACAGATGTTGGCAAGTCGCAAGCTTATGTATTCTATCATACTCGGAAGAATGCATAACCTTCGGTCATACAAACCGCCATAAACAATTTAAGGAAGGTAACAGTTATAGTCTTAATCCCTGACAGTGAAAAAAGTCTATGCAAGATGGACTGGACATGCTACTATTATCAAAATGCATACTTATTATAATTACATAGTGCAAATGCCTGACTACACTTCGAAGCACGTTCACTCAAACAAGATACGACACTTCAAGACTGCTGCGAATAATGTCGGTGTGATATATGATACAGACATTGATTTCGGAGAAGCTGAAAACTTTACAAGAATTGTTCCACTGAAAGCAGAAGAGATTTTGATAAAGAGTTTAGACTTATGCACCTCAAGCTACAAAACAGAAAAGAACTCATGGAAATTTCAAGAAAGCATGTTAATCTAAGATTTGGTATTCCAAAAATTGCCAGTATTGGAGAACATAACATCAAACTAAATCCTGAAAGTGTTCCAAAAATGCAGAAGCCGTACCGGATACCCGAAATTCTAAAAAATAAAGCTGATCGACAAATAGATGACCTTTTGTAGTCAGGACTAATTGCTGAATCAGAAAGTGAATATGCGCATCCAGCAGTTCTGTGTCAAAGAAAGATCTATTTAAGTACTTTGTTTCCCATATTGTGTTTCAAAACTTCAAATCAATATATTATTTCTCGCTAAAAGTTTGCATTAATTTTGGTATTTTCGTCTATATTTGTGTCCATATTTTTCCAAAACTACTTGTGTTATTCCAGCATCCTTATTGCTGTCTATATTAAGGTCTATATTTCCTGCTGCTCACTGCCACTTAGTTGCCAATGAAGAGTTTAGCACTCAGTTCTGCTCGCTAATTTTTATTACCAGCTCGAACAGTTATAATTCTCTCGCCGTTTAACAGCGGCGCACTGTCCAATCTACAGGTTACAACCGCAATGGTTCTATGGCTGATCAACCTATCATGCTCAACGAGTCTGGATCTTTAGAGAAATTTAGGTTATTTCAGCAAGTTGTAGGGCCCGGTTATGCCGGTAATAAAATAAAATAAGAAAAATAAATTCATATATATATGTGTGTGTGTGTGTGTAAATTATGTAATTTTTGACACGTGCCTAATTGGCTACTTTTGTATATTTATAAATTAGCTTTACCAATATTATCTAAAGGTTCTCTGTAGTCTTTGTTTTTAAGTCTTTTGGCAGGCGCGTTGGGAGAAGAAACGATAAAAATTGAGACCTACGGTATTATGTAGATTTTTATCTTTTATTATCTGTTAAAATTTTTTTTAGATTTTGTCTCAATTATTGTCGTTTGACGAAACGCGTAATGGAGTTTACCTATGTACGAGCAATAGTGCTTTTCCCCTAACGAGTCCACTAAAGTTCGACGTATTGTAATTTCCATTTACTGCCATTTTTGTATTTTTTCTGGTATTTTAATTTTCATTATGTTTGTGCTTTTAATGTTTTTTACGTGTAGCAATTTTTTAAAGCTGATTTTTTTAAATACCAGCATTTGGTTATTTTTTTGCGATTTTCTTTTGAGTAATTAATTTGTTAACATGTTTTACCTTAGTTATGAGTATCAAATTTACATTTAGGCGATTGCCTTTAGAATTTTTCTCTTTTTACTAGGAACAAGTCTATTATTTACTTGTAGGCGATTGCTGTTAGAATTTTACTTCCTTTATTTGGCTTTGATCTTAATTTTGCAGCTCAATGCGCAAAATTTTTGACTAACAGGTCACTTGTTCATCTACTACTTTCTTTTAACTATATATATATATATGTGTGTGTAAATGTTTAAAAATTAATAAATAGAAAGAAGATTATATTTTACTTCATATAATATTCTATTTAAAAAGCTAGCCTTAGTGTAAGAAACGTAAATACTATACTTTCATTTATATATATATATATTGTTGCGTTATACGGGTTCGTGGATTTGAGAGTATCCGATGAAAACACGATGCCCGTATAACGCAACAACTGGTGTCAGGAGTGGGGTCTGAGAGTGAATGCTAGTCACCCGTCTACAGGAGAAAGCAATGGCGGAGGAAATGAATGTTTTGATGGACATGTTAGCAGCTCTGAAAGCCGACATGTTAGCAGCTCTGAAAGCCGGACAAGAAGAGATGAAACAAGACATGAAAGCTGGATATAATGAGATAAAAGCCGTCATAAAAGGAGATGCTGAAATCACGAAAGTGGCATCTGAAGAATCAGGTGATGAAGAAATGAAGGAAGTAGCTGGTAGAGTATCTGAGAAAGATCCAGAAATTATGGATGAAACATCCAACGGGATGGAAGAAAAAGAACGAAAACAATAATGAGATAAAAGCTGGCTATGAAGAGATGAGAGCTGATATGAAGGCCGAGCGCGAAAACAGGAAAGTCGGCCGAGAAAAAGTACGAGAGCAACTCCAACAGATGAAAGAGGAGCTTGCAGAAGAAACTGGAGCCATGAAAGAAGATGCGGAAATCGCAGAAGTGGCATCTGAAGAATCAGAGGATGAAGAAAAGAAGGAAGTAGCTAATGAACTGCCCGAGAAAAATCAAGAAATGATGAATGAAACATCTACCGGGGTTAAAGGAAGAGAACGAAAACATAAAGAAATAAAAGGCGAGAACGAAGATTTTGATTCTCACGTGCCTGAAGAAAGTGACAATGCGGCTGTCAAGATCATAGAAACTGATAATGTAGTTACGAAGTCGCAGTTAACAAGCATTGAACGATCTGATGAGATGTGTTCACATATTCACATCACATGTTTATGTGATGCTGAGATGGAAGAAGCTGATGTACAATTCACGCGGAGTGCTCAAGCATTGCAAGAAAATTTACCCACTTCGCAATCCATGTGCGTGTCTCATAGTGCAGTTTGTGCAGACAAGGACTCGATTCTAAACCAGGATACTTCTGTTTGTAAAGGATCGAATTGTATTCATGACCCTGGTGCAAACTTCGGAATTGGTTCCCCGAAAACGGAGGAAAATAAGCATGTAGCAACTACTAAAATTACCAAGGTGAACTGCACACACAATGCGAATAAACTACAGAGTGGTGAACGAACTGTTTCAGATCTTCCTGTGCACGAAAAGTCTGAAAGGACTGAATCTTCAGACTGTGATATGAAAAACAGAAATACACCTGAGAACTGCAGTGGAAAAGTATTTGACCCGGGTATAACTTAGTGAAAAGCCTAAGACTAAAATCCATTCTGAACTTTAATAGTATAGTTTAAAACTGTTATGTGTTTAACTTGTGTATATAATTTATATATAATGTAAATATTTGTTTCTTTAG
Organism: Stegodyphus mimosarum; assembly: GCA_000611955.2. NCBI lineage: Eukaryota > Metazoa > Arthropoda > Arachnida > Araneae > Eresidae > Stegodyphus > Stegodyphus mimosarum. The sequence goes on from KK114672.1 coordinate 72,428, forward strand.
TTATGTTATTTGTTTGTTTTATTACCTTTTGTATGTATCGAATTATGCTCCCAACCAGGGATTGTACTGCCCGGGACGTGCAGTCCTTGGGAGGGGGCAGTGTTACGAAAAATTCGGCGGTTGCGCCTGTATGTAAGCTTTCCGGCATAGCACTAGGGTTGCCATAAAATAGTGTATGGTAGGGTTGCCAGATTGGCGACTTTATCGCCCATTTGGCGACCAAATCGGCGATATCCCATGGTCCAATCGGGAAGCTTCTAGAATAACTTCCTGTCGAGATATTTCTCGAAACGTGTCGAACTTAAAGAAAAGCTATATAAACCCTTGCGTTTCTGAGAGCTAGTGAGTTGCGAGTTAGTTGCGAAGTAGTTGCGAGCATTGTGAAGTGTTGCGAGCAGTGTGATTAGTTGTGAGAATAGCTGCTACGCGAGAGTTCTGTGAACGGAAAGCAATCGAGATAGTGCTTTGCCGTGAAGCTATCTTTACAGTATAGCTTGACAGTGGATTGGTGATTGTTCCACGGTGTTTTATTATAAGTTTAGTGTTGCCGTGAAGTTACCTTTACAGTTACAGCCTGAAGCTGTGTTGCTGATTGTTTCAGCGTATTTATTGCAGATTTTCGACGCTTTTAAGGGTAATTTTGGAACTGTGCTGTAAACAGTGATTCTTGTAAATAAATTGTGCTTTTTATTGTTCTGCATCGTGTTTTCATCGAATACTCTCAAATCCACGAACCTGTAAAACGCAACAATATATATATATGTATATATGTGTGTGTGTAAATAAAAGTATATTTACTTTTCAATCTTTATACATATACACATATAGATATACAAATCTGTTCTCAACATATTTTCCCCCATACACCCATTTCACCATTTGTAAAAGATCATTCCCCCCCCCCGTCCTTTCCAAAACTCAAGAAATACATATACGCATTTACTTATATTTATATTATTTTTTAATGTCAAATATATGAATAAACAACAAAAATCAAATAAATACTAAAACTAGAATAAAAGTATATATATAGCAATGTAAATTTCCCTTCTCAATTCTAAGAGGTTACTATTTTTAGAATTACGAAGGGAAATTTACGTTGCTTATTTAATCTCTCACATATTTACTTTTCTTAAAAATTTTGAAATTTGTTGTGATTATTCAAAATAAGTAATATACGTGGAAAATTGTTTTCCACTGTGATACTATCTCCAAAGCTTTGTAAAGCCTTCCCTGAAGAAACCTAATTATGTGGACTGCAAAATGCAAAAACTTTTGAACTGAAAATTTTTAAAGGACTCTAAAATATTATCTAAAACATTATAAAATGTTATCTAAAAAATTATATAAGTTTATAGTTTGCAATTATGTAAGTAATTATTTTACTGAAAATTTCAAGATTTGTATTTTTCAAATTATTTCTCTTCATTTGCTTTAACAGTTTTCCTTTAAAAAGGCTTCTCTGACGCACCGCCCTTTTCTCCTTGAAGAGGGGGATATGTAAGAAAATAAGGAATATGTAAAAGATTAAATTAACAACGTAAATTTCCCTTCTCAAGTCTAAAAACCGTAACCTCTACTACACTGTGTCATTTCGAGATTAATACATGTCATATGATTCTTATATAATTCTGATTATGTAAATGGAATTAAAACTCAGCCAATAATAATTTTACAGCAATATTAACTATCCAATCAAAATGCACTGAGAACCAAAACCAACTCAATCTGAATTAAGATTTCACCCTGAACATAACGCACTTGCTCTCAACGCTTTGGCCTAGCTGGACTGCTATCTGTCTGCTCTTTCTATCTTACTGAAAATTTATCTAAAATTTAGGTTTCTTGGAATAGGCGCATTTAATGTGTCAACTTGATTGTGGCTGCAACATGTTTGCTGAAATAAAAATTGAAGCTTTAATCTGGCTTCGCCTCCGATTTCCTATTCATTATAGTTCAACACTTTTACGCCATCAAAATTCCTGCTAGTCATTACTTCTGAGTTTGTTTTTATCACATATATTCATTAACTAAGTAGCTAAATAAAAGGCTGACGACATCCCCCTTGAAACTATGAAATCCCCCCCAGATTGAGAACCCCTTATACACACACACATATATATATATTTTTAAACCAGCCAATTGATCGTTTCATATATATATATATACGGAAAAGATCAGCATTAATAATAGAGTAACGTGATAAAGGCATTAATTTTGAATGTTTAAAATAATATGAAGAATAATAGTGGATGGAAGTTCCAAATAATAATAACTAGAAATTAACAGAAGATCCCACAGCCGTCCACAGAGAGATGATTTCTATTTGAACTTTAATCATCGTTAACTTTTCAACTCTTTAATATTATGATTATTTACAAAAACTGCGTTTAGAATGCACAACAACAGATATAAGCCTCTTAATATTGCATTTAAATTCGTTACAAATTTATAACCAAGTATATCAACATACTCATCAAAGAGATTAAAAAATTAATGATTTACTTGATAACATCACCAGTATTTTCTTGAATGAAGCTCAGGCAACGGTTTTTCAGTGCATCAATTTTGTGCTCAGTAGCTATTTGCAGAAGGGAACAGACAGTGGAATTACACAGTTCTATTTCTTCTAAATGAGATTCACACCGGTCAATTAATGGTTGAATTTCGAATTTTTTAGCTGTTAAAAGAGTTTCGATAACTAAAGGTTCATTATCGAAATACATGTCGTCTGTGTACAGAAACCTAAAAAATATAAAAGACAAATATTTTAAATGACAAGGGAAAATGTAAGGCAAAAGTAAATAATGATACCAAAATTTTAAAATGTTTTTTAAACTTTATTAGGAAGAGGAAGAAAATTAACAATAAGAATTAATGTACGGAAAACCGTTAAAATCATTTCGAAATTCTTGACCGTACATTCTTTTTTGGCTGCTGGTAAGAAAGTAAAATATACAGCATAACAGAAAACAAAAGCACACAAAGAGAACATTCGATAAATTTCTGCAACACAGCAAAAGTACACTAGCCGACTTTGAAAATGCCACACCAAGAAGGAGTGGCCCGAAACTTTTACAAATTTCAAGGTAGACGCACGTCAACGAGTTATTCGCAACTCCCCGGTGCACGTTGAAGAATATATAAGGGAAGTAACCTGCAGAATGTTCAAGCTTCGTGCCGTTGTGCTACGGAAATCATCGTAGAAAATTTGTTATTGTCTCAGAGAACGCGTGTAACAGCAGTGAATGCCAGGCCGTCGTTAACGGAGGCAGTTCCAGCAGACAGACGATTTTACAAGGGGCATGGTGATCGGACTGAGAAGGGCAGGTTGATCCATACGGCAAATCTCTGCACTGACTGTGTCGACGATGACTGGAACAAGGAAGTGTGGCATATTCCAGGGGTGCCGGTGCAGCTAGAGTGACGTCGGCACGCGTGGATCGACGCATCCGCCGACAAGCAATAGCGTACCCGCAACCACTTAAGCCCCGTTCACACCAACGCGTTCGGGCGGAAAGCGCTGACTAATCTGAAGCGAGCTCAGGTGCGGCATTTTCCGGACGAACGGAGAATGCGTGAGTTGACTTAAAACTTCAACATTTCGACGCTTCAAGCATCTCGTTTCAAACGTCCAGTTTATACCACGGTTTTTAAATGTTTGCACTTTCAAAAATTCTTCTTGATGAAAAAAAAAGTCAAATGGACTAATCTTAATAAAAATTTCAAATAATAATACAAAAATGCACATGCTAATAGAATAAATAGCTTCATAAATTATTTAAAGAAAAATTCTCAAGTTTATTAGCAGTAATAAACCTTAATAGCCAAGCATAAATTATATGTGGTTGATAATTTTTGCAGAATAGTCTAATGTAATATATTGTTGCGAGAAAATAGAGATGGATTTCGAAATTCCAGATTTTGAATTTTTTCTTAAAATATATCTACATTAATTTAAGGTTGCTCTTGTTGCCTAGTGGATAAAACGTTGGCTTCTTGTGTTAAAGATTTTGGATTCAAGTGTCACCAAGAGTGATGTTGTACTGCAGTTGGTATTTTTAAAAAAATATTTACAGACAATATTATCACTAGTTTCAGAGTAGCCAAGATGCTTCTTCAGTTTCCTGAACGTGAAATGTGAAAACCGTACTTGCCCACAAGGTACCTTAGCGTGGAGATAACACGCTCAAGTAAAAAATTGAGTGAGTACTAGCGACTTGTATTGCGGGTTCGGGCCTTGCTTTTTCCTGCCTTTGATGATGGTACGAATACCACACTTTTTTTTAATATCAAACAGGACTTTTTTTGGGGGGGGGGAGACACAAGAAGCTTGCATTTATTTTTTCATTCATCATTCATAAACCTAATTTTCGCTCAGTATTGCGTGAATTATCCTTTTGACAACGAGCCTTTGGTTTAATTCATAACATGTTCTGATTCTATTTCTGCTGACACGAGACTAGCAAAAGCGATATTGGTATTAGTATAAAGTTGCTGTTTCATCTAATAGAAAATTTAGTGAGTTCTGAATTTTAAACGAGCGGTTACAAGTAAACTATTTGCTTAAAAAAATTAAGAAAACTGTTATTTATACAGAAAAGAAACTCGCTAATATGTAGCTTATTTTGTGGAATACTACTGTGCATTTTAATGGCTTCAATGTTTGTTTTTCTTAACATGCATGACCACTTTTGGAACAATTTATACATGAACTTAACCAGAGGTTTAATCTTGGTGATAATTTTTCATTAATTTAAAGAACTTTTGCATGAGCATTAGCCAATTTGCTAATTGTGGAATTCAATTTTTAACGCAGAAAAAGAAGTATTATATAAAATGTAGTTAGTTCAATGAATTTTAGATAAAAGTGACCTTATAAAATAAATTTTTAGATAGTGGCTGTTCATTAATATATGAATGTGTAATTGAAGTAATTATTGTTATACTAAAGGTAAAAAATATATACATACGGCAGAAACTAAAACTTTTTTTTAAAAAAATTGCTGTTGTTTATTAAAAACAGCTGCTTTTTTTAAGTGTGGTATTTAATTTAGTAATTCTGTAAATCCTACATATATTTAAACAAACTATACTTTTTTATTGCATTATTTCAACTAATTACGGGAAGTTCATTTAAGGAAGCATTTAAGGGAAGTTCATACATCATGCAAAAACATTTATGATATTCTACCCCATGAAAAATTTACTTTTCAAAATAGAACAATGAAATTAGGAGTTTTTAATCCTCATTCAACAAAATTCATAATTAAATTAGATATGTACAGCATTATATATATACTATTCAATTATACCATATTCCTGCCTTCCAAACGATTCTTTTCTGCGATATTTTGACAAAAATTAGTGTTCTGCTTTTAAATAAATAAGGCAAGAAATTCGTCGAATTGATGAGGTGTCATGCTAAAGTAATTAAAAGAAATTTCGTTTCGTTCAAACGCATTTCGTCAATTAAATTATTTACATTTCCTAGCTGCAGTCATCTCTCACATATTAATATAAACCACTGCATTCTGCTTCTTACACAAAGTAAAATAAGTTTTAATCGAGCAGAAATTAAATCCATTTTAATTAAAAAATGTAACCGAAAAAAGTTAAAATACCACATAAATATTTCATGTTTTTCCCCAAGTTTCCGATACGAAGAGCCATCTAGTGCTAGCATATGACAACTTTTAAAGCGAAAGTTGCCGCGCTGGTGTGAACTGACGTACGCGGCAAGCGTTTTTTTCCGTGTTGCCGCTTTTCGCCCCTACGGACCAGTGTGAACGCAGCTTTATACCTCCATTCTGCAGCATGGTCAAGACACCCTGGATGTCCCCATATCGATCAGAACCATTTGCCGTCGATTGGTGGCTAGTGGCCTGCATTCGCGACGTCAGTAAGAAAACTGCCATTGATCTCACATTATGGAAGCCAACGTCTGCAATGGTACCGGGAACGAACGATGTGGACGATGGAATAGCACAGGGTCGTCTTCTCAGATAAGTTACGCTTCTGTTCCTCCAATGATAGTGGCCGCGTACGAGTGTGGCGTCGATGTGGAGACAGGTTCAATCCGGCAGGAACTGCAAAACGCCCCATCGCGCAACAACGCGGCATCATAGATTGGGGCGGTTATTCAGGGCACTATGACAGCCCAACGATACATAGATGATGTGCTGCTGTGCACACTGATCACATCAGTCAACGTGCTCTCCAAGATGTACACAGCCTTCTGCGGAGCGGAAGGCTTCCTAGATCACTACGTTTTTGAATGCCATCTGACAGTAGGAAATCACCTCCCCCTTCTCACCAGCAATAACGAAGCCCATCGCCGCTTCCTTATAAAGCACAAACCGGAAGTAAATACAATCGATAAAGTTGTCAACAAACTCACGGGAATGAGTCACGATTTATGTTCGCCTTATTAACCGAAATTCGCAAGGCATGATACACTGATTAAGTCAGCACGTAGTCCCACATCCACAAACACATTAAGTCTACCCATAAAATTTGCATAAGACTCTATTACAGACATTTATCAAATAATATGCAGTCAAATGTTCTCAGCATAAATTTAGCGTTTCTTGTTCTATATATGCATAATACTTAATGTTTTTTACCTATGAACCTGTATTTTAATTCTATTATTTTGTAACTGTATTTTTGTATTTGTATTTTATTACAAATACGCATAATTACCATAGCAAATAGCAACAACAAATGTCAACAGAGTAAAATAAATGCAATCTGCCTTTGTCTGGCCATGTAAATGCTTTTGTTAAGATCCTAAGAAACTCCCGAGGGGCCTCTTGAGGCCCCGGGGAGTTTTTTCTGGTTAGTGGAGGGCGTGGGACACATGCTTGTTTACCTCTGTTAAACATCAGGCGATCCCGTCCTCCATCACCTACCAACTAACCTACTGAGCTGACGCTGTTCTTGCTCTGTATTAAGCATACCACTTCGAAATTAAGACCACTTATTGTTCGTTGCTATCTTTCACTGTCTGTCGAGTTTCATCACTTTCTCGCCACTCCTTTTTGGTGTTGCACTTTCATTGCCGGATAGTGTACACTGAAAGGAAACAAAACCCCTAATAGCATACTACTAATAAAATATGACGGAAAACAGCCTAAGAATAAAATTCGGCTATTAATGCTAACGTTAGTTGTAAACAATGATTAGACTTCAGATAAATTAAATAAAATAAGCAGTTTTGTAGAAAACTTTCCAGGAAGTTTATGCCGTATTAAAAACTTTTGTAAAGTACATTAACAAGGAAAAAAACGATTTTTCGGCCAATAATATTATGCAGTGGATGATTTATCACTTTATTCAGATTTCCTGCTCTCTCACAGAATATGTTCTTTAGTTTGATCAACGTAAACTACTAGAATGTACACTAAGTCGCCTCAAAAGTTCATATCTGCAATAGGATCCTTGAAGAATGTTTCATAATGGTCGCGAGCAAAATCTAAAATTTAAATTATGAGAAAGACGTATAATTGTTTTGCTTTAATAAAATAAAATACGGAACAACTATCGAATTTTTATGATCAACTGGAAAAACAGATGCTGTTTTGTACCGAAAACAGAAAACTGTTGAATCCCTTGAGAAACAACATGGGATAAAAACTGTTAGCCACAATAGGTCTTAGGCAAAGCAACAATCTTGTGTTTGGCGCAGATTTTAGTCACGACTCTATCGATTTCGAGGTCAAACAGGTACAGGTCCCTCTGCATCAAAAGCAAAAGAATCCGCAAAGGCAAGGTTGTTGCTTTGCCTAATTTTATCCTTTAACTTTGACGTGTTTCTCTTTCTTTTCACAACAGTTTTTATTTCAGTCCCTTTACACATTCTCTTGAAAGTCTGCCCTCCGACGTTTAAGAGACTCCTGACTTTATTACTTTGTAGAGACATTAGGTTTTTTTGGAAGCAGGAACGATGAAAAATATGCACTGCCTTCGCCGGGGATCGAACCGCGGACCTCTGAAATACCGGCTCAGTGTGCTGACCATTACACCACGAAGGCACGCTAAGAATGTGGGAGACATACCTTATATACTCCCCTTTTTAAAGGGCGACTAGGGTTTTAGGGGACCTAGTCGCCAAATCCTGGGTGTGGAGAGTCATCATCCACAACCCTTTTAGTTCGGGCGCCACTGTAGAGACATTAGGTTATTTTGGAATAGTTCGGGCGCCACTGTAGAGACATTAGGTTTTTTTGGAAGCAGGAACGATGAAAAATATGCACTGCCTTCGCCGGGGATCGAACCGCGGACCTCTGAAATACCGGCTCAGTGTGCTGACCATTACACCACGAAGGCACGCTAAGAATGTGGGAGACATACCTTATAACTTAATTTCATACGGCATATTTGTTTTCAGATATCAGTTTGTATATTTTACGTAAAGTTTCAAATTTTTAATTTGGCTAACCCATTTTTCGTTTCTTTCCTTCATTTGCTCACTCCAGTTATGTTGAAAAGGGATAACTATATTCAAGAAGTTTTTAAGAAAATGTGAATTTAGAACTAATAAGCTAGCTAGTGATTTGTTCGTGTTGTTTAAGGGAAATTTTAACTGAGTTCTAACTGTCTACCGATTCTTTGGGATATATAGAAAGAATCCAGCGACTGTCGTTTTAAAATCTTATAAGATTACTGTGCTGTACGGATAAATGATCAAAGATTTATTTATAGTAAACACAACCCAGTTTAAGGACTTGATTCTTAAGCTGTTTTATGTTACTGTAAATAAATTTGTACAACACAGTAACGTTTTATTATTATATTTATATTATTTATTTATAGAGACTTACCGTTTATTTATTGAGATTTAAAGACACTTCAACAGAGATATCTTAAGAGAAACTATGATAGTTAAGAACATAAAGTGACTGTTTTAAGATATGTAATAAGATTTCAGGTTATTTACTCAGTTTGTGCTTTAAGTTATATTTTGATTGTGTTACCAGTCGGCCGACAGCGATTTCTTTGTTTATATTGTCACTAAGCTAATCTAAAAAGATTAATGAATTTACTTTTTAACGTGCACGCAATATACAGTGTCTCACAAAAGTGATGGGACACTTGTGCTTTACAAAAGGAAACTGTAATAAAATAAATTAAAAAAACACGTAAAACTTTTTATGGATGTGTTTCATACTTAAATTTAGTAACAATTATTATATAACATACATTTTCTCAAAATATTAAAATATTAATTTAATAAAAATAGAATTGTTTAGAACGGAGCAAAAAAATGGCTCACATAAGTGATGGGACACCATTAGACTATGCAACAAAAATCGTCTGAAGTAAGCAATAAAAATATTTTTGGGGGTTTTTATTTTTACTCAAAAGCAATTGGCAATAATTTATAAAATCATCTGCATTATTTATGTCAAGTTTGTTTTGGAATTTTTGTGTTTTTTAGCTCTGTGCAGCCATGAATGCTAAACGAAAAGAAACTTTGCCTGAAATTCGAAAATTAGTTATTAATTTGCATATTGAACGTGGAAAATCTATTAAAGAAACAGCTGAAACAGTTAACTTGAGTCATTCAACAGTTTTCAATATCATTAAACGATATAAAAAGAATCATATGATTCAGGATAAAAGAAGACCTGGCCGACCATCAAAGCTATCCAATGGAATAAAGCGAATTATCGTTCGAAATATTAAAAAAATCCAAGAGTGAATGCTCCTAAAGTTGCTGCTGATTTACAAGCATTATATGGAGTAATTGTTAATCCTGAGACTATTAGAGGAGTAATTCGATCTACTGGATATCACGGTAGAGCAGCTAGGAAAAAATTCTTCGTAAATGAAAAGAATAGAAAACGCAGACTGGCTTTCTAAAAATCCAACATAAATACGAATTCTGATTACTGGAATGAAGTTATATTTGCTGATGAGAATAAATTTAATATATTTGGTTCTGACGGTAGAATCTTGGTGTGGAGAAAACCGAGGGAAGAATTTCGCAAACAGAACTTGGTGCCAACAGTAAAACATGGTGGAGGAGGAGTTATGGTATGGGGGCGTATGTCGTCCGCTGGAGTTGGTAATCTTGTTTTTATTGACAGTATAATGGATCAGTACAACTATATTGGCATATTAAATCAAAATTTGAAATCTTCAGCACGAAAACTGAACCTTCATAAGGATTTTAAATTCTACCGAGACAATGACCCCAAGCACACTGCTTTGAACGTTAGACTCTGGCTGCTGTATAACTGTCCTGAAATAATAAAAACACCACCACAATCTCCAGACCTTAAATCCCACAGAGAATATTTGGCAAGAATTGGAATCAAGAATTCGCAAACACATCATTTCTTCAAAACAACAATTAAAATCGGTGCTTCAAGAAGAATGGGGTAAAATCACTCCAAAAATCACAAAAAAAAATGAGTCGAACCCATCCCAAGAAGATTAAATCATGTTTTAAAAGTAAAAGGAAGTCCAACAAAATATTAAAACCTTTTAAAAAGTAAAATTTTTGGATAAATATTTGATGGAAAAGTAAGTGTCCCATAACTTATGTGAGCCATTTTTTGCTCCGTTCTAAACAATTGTATTTTTATTAAATTAATATTTTAATATTTTGAGAAAATGTATGTTATGTAATAATTGTTACTAAATTTAAGTATGAAACACACCCACAAAAAAATTTTACATGTTTTTTTAATTTATTTTACTACAGTTTCCTTTTGTAAAGCACAAGTGTCCCATCACTTTTGTGAGACACTGTACGTCGGTTAAGTTAATCTTCACGAATAACTCTAATGTTCCATTCTTAAGGAAAACATTGTAAATAAACTTGGCATGATGTCTGGCTGGAATAAAACACAAATACATGAAGCATTCTTCTTCCACCACGAAACGTGTGAAAATGTGAAGTTTTGCGTGCATTTGCTGAAATTTGATACAAAAGCATATGCTGTGTTACATTAAACATATGGAGAAGATATTTTTATCACAATCAAAAGCATTTAGTTGACTCAAACAAAAATGAAGACGGCCAGGTTTCCTTTTTAACGGAAAGTGTTCTTGCTACAGCAACGCACAACATCATGAAAATCACAGCCGTTGTCGTTATTTGAGTAGATCGCCAAGCAACAATGGATGTCTGCTGGATATATTACATTTCTCAAGGTAGCGCATTCACTATATCATAAGATCGTCTCACATGACTCGCATAGATATTACGGCTACTGAGATTGTTAACTCCCGAACACAAGCAACTGCGAGTAGATACGTGTCGGAAATCTACAGGCTGGCAGCGGAGAGTGCTGAAGTATACTTAAAATCTCGCAACTTCTGATAAGAGTTACCAACAGCCCATAATGATTCTGAAAGCAAAAAGGTAAACACCACCATGAAAGCATTCATTTCTTATGTAAATTGCTATTCGTTGCACTGAGGATGCGGCTTTAGCCCAGGAGCCTGAACCAAGTGAATTTTGCAGCTAAGTCTTCAAAGAAAGCCAAAGTTGGGGGGGGGGGGTATCTTTTTTAAGCAGATAGAACTGCAGGGCGATTGTATAGGACTTCCGCCAAGTGCATAGCAAACAGGCGCAACTATTTAGAGAACAAGATACACTTTGTCAGGATTTACGCTTCAGGATTTACTTACTACTTTTGACTACTTCAGGATTTACATACTACTTTCAGGATTTACATACTACTTTGTAGTTATGAAGTTATTACCAAATGGGATTGAATAAACTATTTGAAATTTCGATTTTAGTTACTCTGGCTATTTTGAAATTTTTGGTACAGTATTAGAAGCCATCGATGTCAAAATACGTTAGCATCTGAAATGACATAGAAGTTAGAAACTATGTTTAGAAGTAATATCCACATGTTATGCAATAAAAATATTTAATTCTCAGTAGTACTTAATGATTATTAGTTTAGTGGTTTACCTAAAAGAAATGACTTTCCTAAATTAAATGCAAGAAACGTTTGATCCGAAATAGTATCGGATTTACATTTAATTTCTAAATTAATCTGTTCCAATTTACAGCACCGTGACATTAACTGTTTACATAATTTGCTAACACACTTTTCACATTCACTATTAAGTGGATGACAGCTAAATATCTAAGTTTTCTGAATCATTTAATATTTCGTTTCAGTTAATTTATTATTTGGATGATTTAAAGAGATGATGTACTCCTCATCCGTAAGGAATTCACAAACTGCTCATTCGATGGTAGCACCCATAGCAGTACAGCAATTTTTCTTCCCTCAGTCCGCTAGTTTTCACGCTTTTGATATATCGCGGCTTTCATTACAACGTAAATGTTGCTTGAAATTATGTGTAAATGAGGCGATCCGGGACTAGCAAACCAATGACAAAAGTCAAATTATTATCAAATAAATTTTATATATTAAAGAAATTCAGAAAGAGAACAATGAGGAAGAAAGAAGCAATGTGTCAATGACCAACACTTTCAAAACAAATGGCACTAAAAGGCACTGATTACAGATTTGGATAGAAGGTTATTGATTCCCCTAAAACCAGGGTGGGCCTATGAAAAGTTTATTTCAACAGAAAACTACAAAAGATAAATGATAGTTGGATATTTTAGGAATATATTTAAAAAAGTTTTATGGATGTATATAAACGTTGCATGTGCTTGGTAATTAAATTAATAATTCTATACACATTTCTACATAAGGAGTGTTTATTTATTTTTATGCATTTTATAACTTCATTTATTGACAGAAATATGTTATTCACAGTTTCTGAAACTCACTATTTATTGAACACTTAGTTTTCCTTACACGGAAATATTTGATATTTATAGGAAATTCTTGTATGAAGATTCAAGCAGTCTATAAAGGTTTAATTCTGATACCAACATCCTGCACTGCAAATATATTATACAAGGCGATTCAAATATAACCGGGACCGCTACTGTTACCAGAGCACTACTCATAATTAGCGCTACATGTCCTTGGTTAAATACAGCAACTGCCTCGACTTCATCACCGATGCAGATTAGAACTTATTCAGTCAAGTCTAACAGTCGCTAGAGTGATATGCGAGCAAGAGTTGCCTCCAAGCGTGGAATAACGCATTGTGATCAAATTTCTCATTCGACAAAATATCTAGTCATCTGCAATTTAGCAGAGACATCACGTACAGTATGAGTAAGAGTATTTCTCTTACGTTACGTTAACCCGTACGTTTGAGTGCTTTACTGAAGGACGACAGCTGTCACAACGACAAACACTGATCACGTGAATGCGGTTATTTGTGAAAATAGGCGCATGTCTATCAAATAGCTTGCATTGAAGCTTTCAATCAGTATTGGCAATGAGAAACCATTGTGAAAAAACCATTTGCACTACAGCAGGGTGTATGCCTGGTGAATTCCACACATATTGACACACGAGAGCAAAGTGATGCGCATGCAAAGCCCCAGTTTACTCCTACGGCAGTCTGAAGATAAAGGGATGCATTTTGCAAGTTCATAGTAACTGAGCTGACTGCTTCAGTGATGAGACCCAGGCTTAAATTCCACTTGGAAGGTATGCAATTTATGATATGAAATGGACATGAAAATGCTTCCAGAACGCTGGCAAGAGTACATCGATTTTGAAGGGAAGTACGTTGAAGGGTGATATGTTCTTTCATTCGTAGAAAAGGTTTTGGTTAAAACATCACTCCCAGTCATATCTGAACCGCCTCGTATAGAGGATGAAGCATTTCAGATGCTCCACTTTGTATAGAGCACTGTATTTAGAATTCCATTCGATCGTCGCAATTATATGCATTAATTTCAATTAAAGTTTCTCAATGGTATTTCAAATACATCAATTTAGTGGAATTTATATTTCATTTACAGAAAGCAAATATTTATATTATATTTGAGAAAAGAATTAATTAGCTATGGGAACTGACATTGGTTTCTTTCTTTCAGGAGCGATCATTGAGATGAATAATGCATCTCCATTCAGTATCAAAAGCTATTCTCAAACTTAAATCAATAATTTCAAGCCTTTACATATCTAAGAGCACATCAATTAAATATTTCACTGAATTTTTAAAGCAGGCAGCAAATTTTTAAATTTCTTGAGTACGTTAATAACGAATGAAAATTGATTCAATGAAAGTATAATCAGACTTCTCTAAAATCTAAATGCTGCAGTGCAATTTTTAAATTAAGAATTCGGCAATATGACAAATGAAAGGTACATTATGGGCTATTTTACTGAATTTAGATATTACACGGGAAAAAAGTTTTAAAGTGGCAACGCATAGAAAAGACATAGAACGACATACATACAAAGACTATTTCAGTGCTCATTCAAAGTTTTTATTCATATTTCAACCCTACAATGCCTACAAATTCAAACCCCAAATGATCCTGACAAATTTTCACATGCTATATATGCTTTACCTATTTATGAGTCATTTATTATCAGTAATATAGCCCATTAACTAAACCTACACTGGTGTGCAAAAATTAAGGACGAAGTCGAAAAATTAGCATATCAGCTGAACGAAGAGGCAGAGCGGACAGAAAGACCAATCAGAAGATTAAGTAAGGTGATGTACGGTAGCACATGCGCAGATATGCAGGTAGACGTAATTGGGGAGTGTCTGAGTAATATAAAGCATGTTGTCGGTGTAAGATCAGTATTTCTGGCAAAGAGATTGCACGCCGTATAGCAGTTCAAATCACACCGAGTTGCTGCCTCAGCGAGAAATGGCGAATAATCAATCTGTTAGACGACATCTGGATGTTTTTGCCCGAGGTCGAATCATTGGGAAGTTGGAGGAAGGCCGCAGTATGACAAGTGTGGCTGCAGAGTTCGGAATTGCTCACAGCATCGTTTCACGACTTTGGAGACAATTTCAAACTACAGGAACAGCTATCCGGGAGTTTAGTAGTGGTCGTCCACGAGGAACCACACCCTCAGATGACCGGTATATTGCCTTACAGGCCAGAAGAAACAGGCGGCAGACAGCGGGAGAAATCGCTAGACACACGACACAGGCGACTGGACGACCGATATCGCGTTTTACCGTGGCCAGAAGACTGCACGGTGGTGGTCTGTTTGCACGACGCCCTGTACGGTGTGTACCTCTAACGCCTGCCCATCGGAGAAGGTGTTCTCTGTGGTGCCGGGAACACCGGAATTGGAGAGACAATGAATGGGGACGAGTACTCTTTACAGATGAGAGCAGATTTAGTCTGAGTTGCGATTCTAGACACATACACATCTGGACAGAGCGGGGAACACGCAATAACCCCTTCAACATCATCAAAAGGGACTGTTTTGGAGGTCGCGGAGTTCTCGTTCGAGCAGACATAATGCTTGGTAGCCGGACCGACCTTCATATCTCCCAAGGAGGTTCGTCACCTGGGACTGCTATTGTAACGAGGTTCTTCTTCCTTACATGCGTCTTTTCACAAGGACTATGGGTCCTCAGTTCCTCTTCATGAACGACAACGCTCCACCTCATCGCACAGTTACTGTCGAAGAGCTGTTGGAGAGTGAAGATATTGAACACATAGATTGGTCGGCAAGGTCTCTGGATCTAAATCCCGTCAAGCATGTACGGAACTTACTAGGGAGACCCGTTGTAGCACGTAACTTATAGCCAGTAACGATTCCGGAACTGCGATTGGTGCTACAAGAGGAAGGAGCAGCAGTGTCTCAACAGCTCATTAACAACCACATATCCAGCATGCACAAATGATGTGAAACCTGCCTAGCAGTTAGGGGAGATCATATACCCTATTAAAGACCGGATGTTTCTTGCTGGACACCCATCACAGGGATGTTTCGGCCTTCAGTCGCATTGCGCTCCATGCTACTTTTTCAATAAAGCTTCTTTTTATCCCTCTGATTTCTCTTTTAGTAACTGTTGCTTAGATTACTCATGTCCTTACGTATTGGGGATCTTACGGTATTAAATGTGTTGATTTGGAAAGCTTTTGTACAAAGTTATATTGAAAAAACCGTCTCGTCCTTAATTTTTGCACACCAGTGTAAGTAGTATAACACAAATCTGGCAAAATATGAATAAATAAATTCTTACTCAATAACATTCCTGAAAGCTTCAGGAGATACGTTATTTATTTGCAATTTTTTTACTGGCTCCGTGGTTTTGGGAAGATTGTCTTCACTTCCAAAGAGCATCTCTGCGAAGTGTTTGCTTCCTGCCGCAAGGATAGCTTTATGCGCATAAAAGACAGGCTTAGGTTCAATGCCACACTGAATGACAAACATCACATCCGTGTATAGTTGCTTACGATAAAGATGTGCTATCCGTTGCCTAATATCGAATCTGCCTGACATTCCGCGACCTAGAATAAAGATAGAACTGTTATGAAAAATTTATCAAATAATTTAGTCAAAAGACATTTGTTTCTCCATACAATATGTTCATTAAAATCAACAAGGACAGAATTTACTCATTTTAAACTTTTTTTTCATACACTTGTAGAGGAAATTCAATACATCGTAAGATTAAAAAATCATGTGCTGGTTGCAAAAGAAGCTCATTATTCTGCGATTGAATTACGGCTTAATTCTTTGACGCTGACAAGCAATTCTCGGCCCGTTATGTTACATGCTTCCTGATGCGCATCAGAGTATTTAATGTTGTGTAAAAAATGGCGTTTGTTGATCAACCCCTGTTAATCAGGAATTGATTATAACAACACATAATTTTCTATTTTGAATTTTTTGCGTATTTTTGCTATGTTATATCTTTTACTCGTCTACTCCAGTGCTCTGAACTGACGGCTTGTTGGTTGCATGCAGATCTCGAAGCAATTTTAAACATTTGGCTCGTGAAAACATGTATCTGTCGCATATACGGTGCTGCAAAGATTTCAAGGGTTTAGTTATTTGAAATCCGAGTTTATATTATTTTTATTTGCATTAAAAACGAGCATAAATAACACAGCAGAGAATTTATCAGTGGAGCTAATTAATTTAAAATGTGATATAAATCTTACTCAAAAAAATCGAGATACATATTTCATTAGTTTTATTCAAATTTAGCAAAAAATAATAAGCTCAGTTAAGAATTTTTGCTCCTAGAATAATCCTTCTATTTGGGAATGCATCTATATGAGAAGAGCGTTTTTTCTACAATTGAAAATTAATTATAAAAGAATCCGATTGACGATAAGCATTTGTAATCTGTGATGAAGGTTAAACACCGTCAAGTGCCCAGCTACAGTAAGAAATAAAGAAATTTATAATTATTTATGTGCCAAAAGATTTATTTTCATTTATGCATGGAAGTTTAATAAACATGAAAAAAAGACCAGACTGTTTTTAAGATATTTTATTTTATGTTTCATATCAGTTAAGAAATTTTTTCTAAAAAATTAGAAATACTTCATAATTTGTCTATTTTTAGTTAAAATTAAAGCAAGTTATTTAATGATTAGTTGAACATCTTAGAATTATTTTAAAGAAATATGAATCAACAGATTTAATATTTAGCCATCAATATATTTAAATTACAAAATATAACCAAAAAAATGTCTTACAGGAACTAAAATTTATATTTTGAACAGAGAATAAATATAAATTTGGATTTTTTCCTTTAAGATTTTATTATTGTTTACGTATATTTTAATAAATATATAGTACTAGAAATCTAATTTTTCTTTAAAGTTTTGCTGATAAAATGCTTTATTCTTAAAAAAGATTTCTTTTATCCCTTCAGCTGCTTTAAGGCTGTGCATTCGGCCCGCATGCAGTTTGAATTTGAGATCTTTGACCTACTCTACCAGAAAATCTAAATTAAGTGAAATTAAATAACAAGTGATAATCGAGCTTAAAAAAACGGAGCTTTAGCAAATTAGATACAGTGCGCGGTGTCTTCCTGCTTCCTGATAGAGTGTTAACTGTTGGCAAGTTAAATTTTCAATTTTAATTTGTTAAAAAGCACGTCAGTATAAAGAACACATTATTAGTCTTTAATATTTTGATTTGTAAGTATCGAGCTACTATTATATAAGGCAAATTTTATTCTTTAGTTATAACGTCAAGCTGAAGTAACAATAATAAAAAACAATTTTTATTGTTTCTACAGTTTGTGTGCTAATACTCAAAGTTACGATGGGACGAAAGGCTGTTTCGCAGTGTAATAAGATTATTAAGACCAGTTTACGTAAATTAGAATGCAACTTTATACTTTGATCAGCATTTTATGTAATGTTTTATTATAATCAAGCAGTGTCTTTTCAGTAATTACAACAATAATACTTTTTTTTTCAAATTATATAAAGAAAATATTATTTCTCCAAAATATAATTCATTTACTTCAAATTTTATTTTCACAACCATTTTCTTACACATAGGCTTACAAAAGTCCTTTAAGTAAGCAAAATTATTATTCATATTACTAAGACAATGTGATCGCAAATAATATTTTCATTCAGATATAATTATAGAAACTGGCGTAAGTCCTGCCCGTTTGTTTACGAAAACAGGAAATTACATCGCTTATTGGAATCAACAATTCAGTTAATATTATTAAAATATTACAGAATAAATTTTTTAAAGTGAAGTAATGTCGCCATATAAAACCAAAATAATTTATAAAAATTGTCAGGTGCTAGGAAAATGTCGCCAAGTAATGAATGATTTCGGCAAACAGCCTGTTTTCGAATTTAGTCAAACAGTTAAAACTAGACGAAAAAGGCAACTATAGCTTAACTTAGATTTTCAATACATAACTGTAAGGATGATCACACACAGGTCCCTCTTCTTCACGAACCGAAAAAATTTCTGCATTATTTTTTCCCCGCTCCTTAAAAGAAAGAAAGAAAGAAAAATTCCTTGAAGATATCTAAGACAAATTACAGTTACTTTTTTGCCGAATTTTGAATTTTATATTTTCATTTTTTCTTCCAGTGACTGAGATATGTCCTTCGAGTATTAAGATTATGGGTACAGCATTAATCAAATAATTTTCAGAAATGTCATGAGCAGTTCATACATGAGCTATTGCATTACAGACATTATAAACATTTCAAGACCAAAATTTTCCATTCTCCTAAATAAAATTCAGTAAAATTATTTAATTATATTTAATACCGTGGGCAATGAATCCCATTAAACGACTATTATCGTAAATTTTTTCATTTAAAAACTCAGTTTTATAAAAATTACGAAATCTGACTTTATACGCTCCTTTTTCTTAAAAGTTTACTCATTGAAAAAAATAAAGCTACAAAAACTCACCTCTTATAATAAGTATAAATATTTACAAAATATAAACTACAGGGATCCGTGGACCACAAAAAATGTTAGATTTCATAATTCTTGCTGCAAAATGGACCTTTGATTCAAAAATGCTAAAATATGAATATTTGCATCATTGAAATATATTTCTATAATTGAAACTACACTGCACACTATTAAAAAAGCTACGCCAGGAAGGAAAGCAAATACTAGAATCTTATTTATTGTACGTATACAGTATAGTGGGAGGAAGATATGATTCATTCGGCAGGTGGTTTGGACTGAACTTGAATAACACATACCAGTACTTCATACCATGACGCTTTGAACAACAACCCATCGTGCAACAGTTTGTTGAAAGATGGCTTCACGCAGGTCTCGACGATAGAACAAAGATACGGGTCTTAAAACGTCAAAAATGTAAGGGCGGCAATCCACATTACCGGCTATGTGAACAGGTGACCTTTACGGCACCCCATGCTATCAAGACAGGTGCTAAGCACGTATAATGATGATGAATGGAAGCTGTCAATTTCCGTCTTTTCTATGCCACCAGACACAGATACAATATCCGTCCATCATATGGGAGGGAGTCGCAAGGTGCGATGATGCTTATGCGGAAAGAGATGCAAAGTGGTTCTGCGAAAACCCAAGCTGATTTTGCGGCGCCCAACTGTTTGTCAGGTAGCGATACGGGAGAGGAACAGCCCTTTCCTCATCACAGATACAGTATGACTCCCTTACAACAAGGATTAACGAGGAAGTCGAAAATACTTAGTTGGTACAATATTTAAGTCCACAGGAGCATAACTCGCTTTTACCGACCAATCCCCGGTTACAGCGAGCCATACTATTGTGATACATGAAATTTCTGCTGACTTCCACCTCTCCAGCTCAGCTAATCCTTTCTTGGAAAAATTCATTTAACTTTCCGAATTCAACTGGAAGTTAGTGATAAGTCATAAATCCTGTAAACACGAGATGGTGGCCTTTTTTCATCTTGTGGTGAGCACGGGCGAGGAAATCCCACCACGACCTTGAGAAGAAGGACCGAGACAACGAAGGTTGCTGACGAAAGTTTACTCTGCGTAGGAATGACAAAGTAGGGGACTTGTGTGGGAGTCATTCTTTAAGCTACATTCATAGAGTACGCTCGCTCGTCAAACTTAATCTTGTGATGTCGAAATGTAAAATTTTATTTATTGACGATAGAGTAAGAATTTTGTGGAAGTTAATGAATGGCGTGAAAATTTTCGACATCTGTAAAAAGTGTGATTTATTTTCTTCCAATCCTTTCAACACTGCTAAAGAACAAGGAAAACTTAATGGCTGCATTCGATCAGAATAAGAATGATTGTAAAGAAATGTGTTGAAGAGGATTCTGACAAACTCTTTTAAAGTGGATGAAGGTGCAATGTAGTGCATATTTTTCTTTGAGTGCACTTTTAAAAGTTCAAGCATAAAGATTTGTTGAATAATTTGACTATTCTGGATTTGTATATTTGAATAGATGGTTTGATTGATTCAAGGATAGACATGGAATAACGTTTGAAAAAAATTGTGGTGAAGCAAAGTCTGCAAATATGGAAGATATTGCGATATAAATGAGTGAAAAGTGGCAAGTCATCAGAGAAGGACACACAAAAGATGACATTTATAATGCCGACCACCTGCTTCGATGTGGGGCTCTTTGTGGTCTTATAGAAGAGTCGAGATACTGGGAGGCAAGAACGCTCTTCAGGCAATGACTTCGGTCTTTTTGTTCTTAGTTCTACTGCTTGTAACCTCTGTTTATTAAGATTTTAGTTCTTTGTAACTTTTTTCCTAGCCACTGGAATTAAAAAAATACCGACGGAAATGGGCATTTTCTACACCGTAACTCCCAGCAGACTTTTGTTCAAGGGTGAAAGGTGCGTCGGAAGTCAGCTCTCCAAAACTCGATTGTCAGCTTTAGTGTGTTCTAATATGTCTGGCAATGATAAGAAGAAACTGTTGGTTATTTGTAATTTCAAAAACCCTAGGTGTTTCAAGCATGTAAAAAAAACTTCCTGTTAAGTATGATTACAGCAAGGAAGCCTGAAATACCTCGGACATTTTTCCGGAATTATTTTCAAATGGAAGAGGCAAACGAGGAAAGAAAAGCGTTTAAATTCTCCTTTTAATTTATAATTGTAAAGCGTATCCCGAAATCACTAGACTTACAAAACATCAGGATTGAAATTTTACCGTTGAATTCTGCAAGTGTTATCTAACCTATGGGCGAAAGATCATCAGAAGTTTTAAATCAAACTCTCCTAAGCTCCTTTGATGCTCCTCGATATAAGAGGAAAAAAAAGGAACAACCTTAAATACTAATGGAAACGTACTCGAAGTCCCCTTCTCAATACGTTTAATGAACGATGCATCGGAAAACGTTACATCAATATGCATTACTTATTGCTTCCGTAAGGCTCGATTGAACATTTCTCAAGAGGGGTATATCACTCCTTTGCTCCTTTTGATTTTCGCTGGACATTTCTCAAGAGGAAAAAGAAGACGAGGCAGGCGTTTGCAAAATCTAGAAATGAGTGGAGAAGAATTTGAAAAATCATCTCTCTATTGACGCCAGTGTTATCATTTCCTAGATACCTTCTACCGAGGACATTGTAGCTGAAGTTCAAGCTAAAGCAGATGAAACAAATAATAAAAGCGACGAAGATAACGACGAATGTGAACAATTTCAAGTTGAATAGCCCCCATCATACTCAACAGTTTTGTGTGCGCAGATAAATATTTTTCGAAGCCAGGGAGGCAAATGACCATATTTCTCGGGCCATGAGTCTTCTCCGAAGAACAATACAACAAGAAAGAGACAATAAGACGGCTTGAAACAAATTAACCAACTTCTTTTGTACAATACAGAAAGAAAAAAATAAATAAAGTATATATATAATATTTAAAAAAAATTTTGTACATAGAATAGATGATTTTAGTGAAGTTATATATGAAACTGCTGTATCCTTCTGTGTGATGTAACATGAAAAATCTAGAGAAACGAGCTATGCCGGAAAGTAAGAGTACAGGGGTAAGTCTATTTAACATTTAGTAAATGAGTATCTCGTTAATTTGGCGATATACCGCTAAGGTGGCAAAGGTTTTAGCATTTATTTTTTTATTAATTAAAAATTAAATTGCAGAAGATATGCTTCGAATTCTGATACATGAAAATGTCTGGAAGGGGAAAAAAGGAATTACTATTATAATATTCAAATGCTGCAATAAAAAATTGGATTGTAAAAGAAAATGCAAATGTAACAAGAATTCTCTAACTTGAAAATTGCTTATTTTAGTCACAGAATGCATTGTTACGAATTGTATACGTATGCAAATAATTTATTATTTGACATTATACGTAAATACAGTATTTCTTGTATAATGTAACATGAAAGGCCTCAAAAAGAGAAGGTTCGCAGAAAAAATGTGATTACAGAGGCCATTTACCTCAGTGTTAAATGGACGGCAAGATAGCACCACGGACCGATGGTTTGGCGACTCATTTTTGTCGTCAAATATGACTAGAAACTGCCAAAAGCCACCAAACATGGCGATCAACTGGCGATATTTTGGTCCGATTGCTGTATAATTGTAACTGTTTCTAGACGCACATACAGTTCCCTATGTAACTGTAACTGTATATGCCTTCTAGTAATTTCGATAAATCGAAGGTACTGGAAATTTCTCGGCGAACGGAACAAAATTATTTCTTACCGGACGGGAGAAAACTATAATATATAAGACCGGAGATAGTATCAATTTAGTTAGTTCAGATTTGAGTTTAGTATTCAGAGTACTGAGAGATCACTCTGCGAGCATACGCAATGAAGCGTTGTACACTGTCTTGTTTTTAAGGGTCTTAGTATTTTGAAGTGGTAACTACTGATTGTTACCACTTCATACTCTGTCGTACTGAAAACAGCTGTACGAGAACTTTTGTGAAAAGTTACAGAATTGTAAAGCGTTTCTTTTGGGAGAATAAATTTTATCAAGCTATCATTTATTATTTGAAAATTACGGTTCTGTGCTTATGAAATCTATTATAAACCCCTAAGCACGTAACAGTATTACAGACCTATGTTTAAAAATAATCTAATTTTATAACTATACTTTTTATTTCGACGGAGTGGCCTAGTGAAATGTAACATTATTGATTCATTTTATAATGCTAAAACGTAGACACACCTTTATCGATACTGTGTTTATCAGATGTTTATGATAAAATGGTTGATTTTAATTTAATTGCAATTGGATTTTAATTTTTGATTGTATTATTAATTGTAATAGTTATTTAAATACCAAACTATAATTAAATAAGTTCGGTACGTAAAATTGAAATATTAAATCGTCATTACTTTATTTTAAGGAAATAAGGGAATTATTGTAGGTAAAATTGCTGTTGGTTTAGGAAATACTGAGGAATTATTGTAGGTGTTTACAGGATATTATTGTTGGTATAATTACAAAATATTGACGAGAAAGCAATAACACTTGCATAGGATGTTTCCAAAGTTCTGGAAATTCGTGAACAAATTTATTTCGTCAATTTTCGTCAATATTACAATGTACATTTTCAAGATAACCCCTATTTAATTGAATAAACACCTAATCCTAACGATAAACTAATTTCTTTTTAAACCATCCTCAAAAAACGTTTTCGGTGTATCCTTAATCCACTTATTTATGGCATAAGTAAACTCTCAAATCGAAAACTCCGTAAAAATTTTTGAAATTTTGGAATGGAATACTCGCGCAGACGATGAACAATTTCCGAAGTTTTTACATCCTCTTTCCACAAAAAGGAAATGATTGTTCTTCACATTTTCCAAGGCTGCAAAAATAGTAGTACAAAAATATGCCTGTATTACTCAAACGACACAATCGGAATGAACAGGATAGCCGGAATAGCTGCATAAACATGTCAAGACCTGCCTCTGGCCGATAGCGTTGCCTATTAAGTCGTAGAAATTAAACTACAGACCAATTCCTAGAACTTTGGAAAGATTCCACGTAAATAATACATAGCCAAAGTGATACATTAACAAGTTCTTATCTCTTCTCACGTGCTCTTAATCTTAATTTTAATGTCTTTATAATGACTTTATCATTATTTGTAATGCCTTTTTAAGCATGTTATGTTTTTGACATACGCACTAGTACGTTTAAAATTCTAAAATTTATTATGAGCAAAACAGCTTTGTGTTACAAAAAACTAACCAAATGAAGAAATTAAATGTAAAGTCATAAAGGATGTCTGTAAAATTTATTGCTGATTGAAGACTTGGTCAAACTTTATTAAGGCGTTGTTATTGCAGTAGAAGCTATACAACTAACATGCAGTTGCAATGCGAAGCGAAATTTGGAGTCTTTACTTGAACTTCGGTGAATATTATAAAATTTTATAACAGCAAATATTAAAAAAATCATAAAAAACATCAATCAAGTTGTAAATCTCTTCTTATACTACGCATACGATGCAAAAGAAATCATACCTTAAGTATATTATGTAAACTATAATATTTTTTACAAACTCTGGAATACTAGTCTAGTACCTAATTATATACTGTAAGCGTAAGTTCTAACAGAAACTTTCATAATAAACAGAAAAAAAATATTTGCAACTTTCTTAGATATTAGATAAATATGATCTACTCAGTTATTTACCTGAGTCTTCCGAAATGGTGGAATTGTTGAAAGAATCACCATGAATGGTGGTACTTCGTGATAGCCAATGCATTCGTTTTTCTGGAATATACCTGCTGTTAGCTAAAAAGTAGACAAATGATATTTAATATAAACTTAAGATGAAAATTAATTTAAAATAGAAATACTAACTGATAAAAGAAGGAGATAAAAATTATGTGTGTTATGAACGTAGCAACTGATTAAATTCGTTTGCTACATTATTTACTGCTCCTACAAAAATTTTGTTTATGGACGTGAATTTAATTTTCAATATTTAATACTTTACAAGCTTTGAATATTATATCTCAAGTCATTAATATTTCGAAAATACTCGTTTTATTACTCTTTTCTATTTTTCTTTTCAGGTGCTGCATTTGGAAAAATGAATACATTAGAAAAGGTAATTCTCTTTCTAATGTTTATATCTATTGGAACATAAAAAGATTTCTAAAATTTTGAAACTTAATGTAAGTTAGATAATTAAAATAATAATATGGTTATCATGGCTTCATCATTATTTAAAATTACAAGGCTTTTCTAGAGACAGTGAGAAAAATGAGATATAAAACTATTTACAGGAAAACTAAGAATGGGAAAAAACTACTAATTTTTTAAATATAGAATATACGTAATCTATGAAACAATCAGTCACTAAGCATAATTCTCATACATTGAAATTTTTAACCATAACAGTGAAATAATCACACAGATTATATTTACTGAATGATATTCTGAATCATAAAAATTAATGTTTACGTTATTAAGAAAAGTAGTTTATAAATGAAATACTGATTTATACTACGTTAGAGTATAAAACCATTGCTACTTTAAACGTCTTTTAAGATTGCGGTTTTTTTCTAGCCCGAAAGGGTGTTTGCTCGATCGGGCTATTATTCTCGAAATGGGATTTTGCGTTATTGACTATAAACAGCTGTATCACTTTTCAAATTCTTCCCACCAAATATTATCGCCTTGCATTTTTTTAAAGAAATTAAATAATGAAGAATCTGCATGTACGTATGTATGTTCTTTGAACTGTGAATAAACGACAGCACTTAGAGCCATCACATTTTGAATAATGTAGTCTTCTACTCGAATATGTGCACCTGGAAGTCACAATTTTCAATTTCCAATTTTATATTTCATACTAGAGGGATACGGCCAAAGCAATAATAAGTTCTATATACTAAAACCTGAAAATAAAATGAACTATTAATTTAATGTACTATATACAAAGTTGCTCCCTGCGACCAAAGCAAATTTATGAGTTCTATATACATTTGAAAAGAAGGTCATGAAAATATTTCAATACGAATGAAATCAGTTCATTCTTTCCACGCAACAACCAGTTTGTACATAATTTTTTTATTGTCAAACCAGGAAACAAAACCTTAGGATACTTCAAGTTAATACGTACACTTAGGAAGATATGATTTAATGTAATATAACAATTTTTTCTCAATATCAATAAAATAATTAATGTGGCAATAACATACCGTGTCAATTATCTTAATCTGAAACAAGAAAGTTGCCTACAGCAACTATTTATTTAAAATACTGACTTTAACATAAACATTTCCAAATACAATGACGTCTCAGAAATCGCGTCCTTTCTTCAACGTCAGAACATGACCTTATATACACTTATCCAAAAGTTCAACACGGAGAAGAAAATGCTAATTTTCGGAAGCCAATCAAAATTGAAGAGGATGCAATTCGCTGCAGAGGTAGATGGAAGTATGCAAATATGTTAGGTAACAGCCAATCGCGCTTTCATGTCAAGAAATATGCAAAAAAGGCAGTCTTATAAGAAGCCTGCTTTATGAAGGGTTACAGAAGTTGATTGTAAGTGCTGATAGAAGATGTTTAAAACTTTCGTACGAATTGTTTTCAAGACATACGTGTTTCTATGACTTTCAGGAGACGAATGGAAGATTCTGAGCGCTGGCGTGCTGTGGGGCGCATTGAAGCAGGACAGTCGATCACAGATGTTGCTCTTTTCTTCGGCGTTCATCATTCTGTAATTTCACGTTTATGGAACAATTCCAAACCACACAGACAGTTGTCCGAAGGCCCGTAGCCGGTCGCCCAAGGGTTAAAACTCCCGCGGAAGATCGATATATTGCCATTGTAGCCAAGCGGAATCGCAGAACGACCTCCACACTGTGTGACATCTATGGTTACAGCGTCCATTCGTAAGGCAATATCTGCACGCCGAAGATTACATACGAGTGGACTGTACACCCAGGTACCTCGCGTTTGTGTTCCTCTATCCGTCCAATCAAGAGAGGCACGATTACAGTGGTGCCGGGAACATGTCAATTGGACTGGGGCAAAGTCATGTTTACTGATGAGTCAAGATTTGCTCTGGAGCCAGATGACAAGCATATAAGGACATGGCGTGAACAACGAACACACAATCAGTCCCAAAACATCACGCATTACGAGGCTTCCGCCTCGTAATGCGTGATGTAATGCGCATTGCGCATTGCGTGATGTAATGTGCAATTTCATTAGAAACCGCACCGACTTGCACATCTTAAACGGGGTTCCTTGACGGGCGAGTATGGCGTGGCCAGCATATTCGCCCGACCTTAATCCCATTGAAAATCTTTGGGATGTTCTCGGTCATGCTGTATCTTCACGTTTCCCACCTCCAGCCACTCTTATTGCTGGAAATTGCTTTACAAGAAAAATAGCGATTGCTTAATTCTGCGGTGGTTGACCACCTAATTGAAAGCATGGTCAAAAGGTGTAAACTTTGTATACAGATGAGAGGGGGGGATCACATACCCTATTAATGTACTTTTTTCTCATTTTATGCTGTTTATTTTCACTTTATACATAATTCTGTTTAAGTCTCCAGTATGTCATTATCTGATAACTTGCAAAAATTTAATATCGTTTTCATTTCTGTATATAAGTATTGATTTTGTTTTATGCATAAATATATATGCTACTTTCCTGCCGAATTTTGTGTCAATCAAAACAGTATTTGTTGATTTGTTTGCATTTCACATCTTCGTGCTTAACTTTTGGAAGTGAGTGTAATAATAATATATTTAATGTTTGGGAATGCTATTTTTATTTCATATTTTGTAAAGCTTACAGATTTTCATTAATAAAATCTACGATTTGAAAGAGAACAGTGGCAACACTTTTAGAAATAAACATTTTTATCTCCAGCGTGCGAGACTACTGCCACTCGGGAAAAATGAGAACGAAAATTAGCGTTTTCAGAGTTTTTAATATCTCGGCTGATTAAAGTTGTACAAAAATGAGAATGGTCAAAGCCCAAGTGGCGGCTTTGTGTACGTTCCGAGTTAGGAACTGATTGTAAATCTTCTAAGAAAGAAAGGGTAGTTAACCCTTCGTAAGTCTCACGTGTTTAGTCACACACTTAAGCGATTATTCGCTTGCTAGTGTTTCTGGGGTTCTAAATTGAATTAAATAAAGTAAAACCCCACAAACGATATGAAAGCTAGCACCGGCAACACTGTGAGAAATAAAACATTTTTATCTTCAGCGCGAGTTTGTATATAGGAAATTCTAAAGATATGCTGTTTTTAAATATTTTCTGACTTTGGTGCTGAATTGAATTTCATGCGGCATGCGGCTAAGTGCGAATAATATGATACAAATTACAGAAGCAGAACTTTAATTACACAGAATTTTAGTTAACACGCAAAACATTCATAATAATAATAATAATAATAAACTGAAAGCTTTCAAATTTTAAATTACGCCCAAAGCAGCGTTTTTTTTCATTCACATATACATACACCTTTCGACAGCATTTGGACTAACATCCCTCTGGGCTAAAAATATTTAAAAGCAGCATATCTTTAGGATTTCCAACAGGCAATTCCGCGCGCTGGTGATAAAAATATTTTATACCGTACAGTATGTTGCCACTCCTCACTTTCGAATTGTTGATTTTCTCAATCAAAAATCCGTTAAATATAAATAAAAATATGTAATAAAACAATTCAAAAATCAAGATTCGGGCTTTCAGATGCCCATATTCAGGTGAAGGAAAACGTTACAAATTTGATGCTTCTACGTATCGTTATGTTTTCACAATGCGAAAAATATATGTATACATCCATGCAGATTCTACATTAGTTAATTTCCCTGAAAATAATACAAGATGATAATATTTGGTGGTAACAATTTCAAAAGTGATACAATCGTTTAAGTGACTCGATACAAAATGCCGTTTCGAGACTAACAGCCCTTCTGGGCTACTGCCCGTAGGCTAAAAATTGTTTTTCAAGCCATCTTACCAAGAATACTGAACATTGATGAGATGAACTGAGAAAAGACTGAAAAAAAAATAGAAATATGTATGCCAATACTTAACACTACATCCAGAACTCTAAACACATGTTGCTATGTATCTTTTAAAATATTTGTAATTTTGGTGTTGAATAGTATATGGCATAATTGCGAAGAAAATAATGCTTAATTATAAACCTAAAAAAAGGGTTAGCCGTTAGCAAGAGTGAATGCAACAGCAAACTAACTGGAATACTACAAGCTCAGCGAGATCGTAAAAAATCTCAACAAATCCTTTTGAGCGATCCTTAAAATCTGAACCCTTTCAGGTTTTTATATTGTATTTTTTATATATGATGGAGTGAAGTTTTAACTTTTTTTTACACTTTCAAAATCTAACTTATCTATACATTAAAAACCAGAGTATATATTTATAACGATAAGGTTTTACATTAATTACCTAAAATAAACTTTAAGTGAACAGAAATGTAAAACACAGGTAATAAAAGAATTGGTTAAAGAATGGTTAAAGAATTTTAAGCAGAAAAGATTTTGATTGGTATACATAATTTTGATGATCGGCTTAAAACGGAATTTTTTCTTTTTGTATTATTTTTTATAAACTAAGAATGAAAAGGTAACATGTTCAAAGTGTACTTTACTTCGTATTGAATGCCATTTAATTTGCATTGACCTTTCTTTGAATAATAAAATTAAGAAGTTTTGTTTTAGCTTTAATTATCTAGCCATAGTTATACCATTGATTCAAATTTTAGCTATTATGTTACCATTAACTATTATGTTACTATTTAACTGTGTTAACTAGTCAGCCTTAATTTATCTAGCCAATGCTATCACTTGTTCAAATTTTCTCTTCAGTTACACGAGACACATGTAATCCAAAAATTAAAGCTTTCAATTATACACTACCAACTGGCCATATATTAACTTTCGACTGGCCAAAATATTTAGAGAATTAAATCATTAGTTGAAAAACGCATTTTTATAATAACCAGCAGAACTAAAATATAAAACATTAATCTAATTTATTTTAGAACAATTAATCTACATTTATATAATTAAAACTAATTTTAATAATCGGAGAACATTCGCATGAGAGATGGATTTATAGGTATAGTACCCAGGAAATAAACTACAGGTACAGTGTCTCACAAACGTGATGGGACACTTGCGCTTTACAAAAGGAAACTGTAATAAAATAAATTAAAAAAACATGTAAAAATTTTTGTGGGTGTGTTTCATACTTAAATTTAGTAACAATTATTACATAACATACATTTTCTCAAAATATTAAAATATTAATTTAATAAAATTACAATTGTTTAGAACGGAGCAAAAAATGGCTCACATAGGTGATGGGACACTTATGTGACAAAGACTTTGATTATGTTTTCATCAAAGTGTTAACACTTTGATGAAAAGAACTTTCCATCAAATATTTATCCAAAAATTTTACTTTTTAAAAGGTTTTAATATTGGTTGGATTTCCTTTTACTTTTAAAAAATGATTTAATCTTCTTGGTATGGATTCGACTAATTTTTTTGTGATTTCTGGAGTGATTTTACCCCACTCTTCTTGAAGCACCGATTTTAATTGTTGTTTTGAAGAAATGGTGTGTTTGCGAATTCTTGATTCCAATTCTTGCCAAATATTCTCTATGGGATTTAAGTCTGGAGATTGTGGTGGTGTTTTTATTATTTTAGGACAGTTATACAGCAGCCAGAGTCTAACGTTCGAAGCAGTGTGCTTGGGGTCATTGTCCTGGTAGAATTTAAAATCGTTATGAAGGTTCAATTTTCGTGCTGAAGATTTCAAATTTTGATTTAGTATGTCAATATACTTGTATTGATCCATTATAATGTCAATAAAAACAAGATTACCAACTCCAGCGGACGACATACACACCCATACCATAACTCCTCCTCCACCATGTTTTAATGTTGGCAGCAAGTTCTGTTTGCGAAATTCTTCCCTGGATTTTCTCCACACCAAGATTCTACCGCCAGAACCAAATAATATTAAATTTACTCTCATCAGCAAATATAACTTCATTTCAGTAATCAGAATTCTTATTTCTGTTAGATTTTGCGAAAGCCAGTCTGAATTTTCTATTCTTTTCACTTACGAAGAATTTTTTTCTGGCTGCTCTACCGTGATATCCAGTAGATCGAATTACTTTTCTAATAGTCTCAGAATTAACAATTACTCCATATAATGCTTGTAAATCAGCAGCAACTTTAGAAGCACTCATTCTTGGATTTTTTTTAATATTTCGAAGGATAATTCGCTTTATTCTATTGGATAGCTTTGATGGTCGGCCAGGTCTTCTTTTATCCTGAATCATATGATTCTTTTTATATCGTTTAATGATATTGAAAACTGTTGAAAACTGTTTCAGCAGTTTCTCTAATAGATTTTCCACGTTCAATATGCAAATTAATAATTAGTTTTCGAATTTCAAGCAAAGTTTCTTTTCGTTTAGCATTCATGGCTGCACAGAGCTAAAAAACACAAAAATTCCAAAACAAACTAGAGAGAAATAATGCAGACGATTTTATAAATTATTGCCAATTGCTTTTGAGTAAAAATAAAAACCCCAAAAAATATTTTTATTGCTTACTTCAGACGATTTTTGTTGCATAGTCTAATGGTGTCCCATCACTTATGTGAGCCATTTTTTGCGCCGTTCTAAACAACTAATTGTTACTAAATTTAAGTATGAAACACACCCACAAAAAATTTTTACATGTTTTTTTAATTTATTTTATTACAGTTTCCTTTTGTAAAGCACAAGTGTCCCATCACTTTTGTGAGACACTGTATATAAGTCACAATTTGAAAAAAGGTAAGTGTGTTTTGTTACTTTTGTTTTCCTTAGTATTCTAACATAAATTGATTAACATAAGAAAACATCAATATATCCTTATTTTTAAAGCTTCTAATAATTATTTCATCATTCAATACATATTAAAAATAATTATTTCATCATTCAATACATATTAAATATGAATTTAAAAATACATGGTTTCTGCATTTTTCCATGAATTATTACCTAATATTTAACATAAAATCCTGCAATATTAAACTCGAAATTTTTAGAAAGCTAATATAAACTGCGTTATTTAATGAATAACGTTTCAATTTCAGACCGAAGGACACTTTATTTACTTTGTCTCTTTCCTAGAACCATTACGTCAAAAACTATGCCCTGTGTTTATGTTCCGTAGATGACACCATTTAATCGATCCGCACCATCCCACCTATATTCGTGTTGAATGCCGAAACGATTTGGAGGTGGAAATTTTAACATATTGTTTAAAAAAAAAGCTGTAGAAAGTATATATTTCAGAAAAAAAAATTCAAAGTTACAGATTAACAGATAAACTGCCCATAATGATTGAAACAGCACCATACTCACAAACTGTGCCCATTTTCAAACTACTAGCATAATAAGAATACTTAACTGTTCTAAAGGACGTATTCCAGTTAAAATGAAGCTATGATGGATTGAATTACCTAATCGCTATTAGATAAAGTACGGTTACCTCTCATAAATGAAGCTTATACCTTGAAGGTATTTTTTTTAAATCAAACTGGTCCACATTTATGCTACAAGTGAACAAATACGATGTGAACAGAATAGCCCATTCAACCAAGGAAAACTACCAGTGTTTTGTAGCTTTAACCATTGATCATTTATCCATCTATCATCCAGAAAACTCTGAACACGAAATTCATTTAACTTGATTCTTTTCTGCCTAAAAAACTCCGATTTCTTATGACACCTAAGGAGTTTTGTCAACAATTAAAATTTCAAATCTGAATACAAAATTCTAAACATTTTTACTTTAAATGTAAGAAGGACAAATACCAAATAATCATGCACAATATTACCATTTAAAATACTTGCAAAACAAAATTCTCTAGTACTAAAAACTGCATACAATTAATTTCGAACCAACAACCGCTTTCTTTGTATTATTAATATTCCATTTTAATATGACAACCTAAAGAATTTTAAGAATAAAGCTATTCTTCCACCGAAAACGTTCATTTTGTAAAAATGAAATGTTTTTTAAGTTTTTCACAAATATGCTCATTAAACATACTATATAGCGCTGTTATTTTTTATTTAGCAAAATCTTCAAATTCGTTTAAGCAAACATTATCATTAAATATAAATAATAAGTAGACAAGTTCATCAGATGAAACAAAACCATGATCCAAGTTGTTAACATTTATAAATGCCATACGAATATAACCATTATATTCATAGTAATAATAGCTTCCTTACAGTAAAGTAGTATGATTTCAATCAAAAAAACTAGAACATATTGTTTTTTTCTTTAAAGACACCTCATAAGAATAAAATCATAATAAAGAGAACACAACACTACAGTTTTTATACATGTATTAATCATTATTATTATAATAATTCATCTGTCTTTTCGCATTTAAGACAATTTTGTAATGAGTGTGAAAACTAAACAACCTTCGAGTAACATAAAATACCAGCTGGAAATTTTACAGCCTAAATCTTTATTAGCCAGGATATACTTTAAAAATAATTTCCCCCAAATATATGCTCACATATTAAAGCAATATTTGAAAGCTATAGCAGCACAATAGCGTATTTACTTGCCTGGGAATTCCCGTCATCTCTAATGTCATAGCTCATTCGCTACGCCATTTTGAGCAGCGGAAAGAAGTAATAACATACTTTACCTGCCATTCCTTCGGGTGAATAGACACACCTCTAATCCTGTACAAGTTTTCCGACAGTGAACATAATTTAATAAATCTGGCGAAATATACTGTTTTTAATCGATCGTGAGACATTAATTTTTAAAATAATGCCAACGATTAACAGCATTTTAACGTAAGCAAAACGAAATTATGATAAGGAAGTACTACGGTCGAATCTAAACAAAAAATTAAAAAAACACCCACGTGACCTTGTTGCTGCGTTGGAGAATGATAAACGCGTTATCAACATACGGTTGCTGAGGGATCGGTTGGTGCCTTTCGATTTGATTCTTTTTTTAGGTATCTAATACCTTTTCTTTTTCTGCGTCTAATAAACTAATGAAACAACTAGGGTATGAATTTTGTTAGGTGTGCACAGTACTATAGGACACTTTTCTGAAACTTAAATTGCATGCGGGTCGAATGCACGACCTGAAAACAGCTGACAATCCTATGTATATATTATATATGTAAAGAAGAGAAAAGTTCTAAGAGCTATTGCTTAAAAGTGCATTTGATACTTTAGTTCCAGAGTAAAAAAATTTTTTCGCTATGAATAAACAATACAAAAAGTAAAAGTAAACTAAAAAAACTTAATTTAAAAATGCAAAACGAGACAAACTTTAAAAACTAAAAAGGGATGATAAAAATTAACTCATTAAAAAGAGAAAAATTTTAAAGTTACACGCTAAAACCCAAAAACAATTCAAAGACGTGGAAAAAATACAAAAAATGGCAGTAAACGGTTAATTAGCCCAATTCGAGGGAAAAGAGTGATGGAATTCGAATTCAGCTTTAAGTTTTGTAGCTCAATGCGTAAAATTCTTGACCACATAGGTCTCTCTTGTTCGTGTACTATTTTCTACATATATGTATATATATATATGTCAATTTTAACCAAAAAGTCTGTCAACAAGGTAATAAGTATTTTAACTAAATTTTTAATTTCTGTTGCTAAATATTTCTCAAAACATGCGTAGAAAATTATCATAATAACGCAAAGAAAAAAATTCAAATTTATACTATTTCCTAAGTGAAATCTAAAGTTTGGTTCTTGCAAGACATTTTGTACTTTATGATTCAAGCATACCGGCAGCTTATATTTAAGATTGATATTTATTTCAAATGATTCTAATAAATTTAATTAATCTTGAATTTATTTAAAAAACTTACTATCATTTATACTAAAAATGAACAAATTATGGAAACTTTAACCTCAAATAAAACTTTCCAGGTGGCACAAAAGTTTAGGATAAAGAATAACAACCTATTCTCTTTCTCTTATTAGATTTTTCTTTGGAACATAAATTAAAATATCAGGTTTTAAAGAAAGTTTCTCGCCACCGCAAATCTCGTCTGCGCAAACAGTTCGCGTTGGCCTCTTTAATCATATTTTGTCGAACGATTTTTTTTAATTTGAAAGAAAGAGACTTGCTTAGAATTTGCTTTAGACTTGCTTTGCTTTAGGTTCGTGAAATTTGTAAAAAAAAATATCGTTCCCATTAAGTACAAGGTGTCTGAAATGGAACTATGACGCTGCCAGATTAGAACCATCATTTACTTCCAGTTCTGTTGCAAAACGTCAGCTACAAAATGTTACCAAATCATGTGCAGACCTTTAGGTACTAATTTCGAATCATATGACACTGAGAAAGTTTGATACCGAAAGTTCAAAAATAAGGACTATAACATAAAACAACTACATATAAGCAAAGACGTGTTCAGGCCTGCACTAATCTGTTCGAATATCAAAGCAGGGACAAAACGTCTCGACCGGATTGTCACTTGTGATGAAAAGTGGATTTACCTCAACAACACAGACAGAAAAGGGAGGTGATTTGCGCCCAGTGCGTCCGTCGGCAGCGTCGCAAAGCGCAATTTGACTAGAAAAAGATCACAGTTTGTATCTGGTGAAACTGCCGTGGTATCATTCACAAATCAGTATTTGGAAAAAGGTAAAACCCTCGACAATGAACTGTACAGCAAGTTGCTAATCCGTGTTGACGCTGCTATCAGGGAAAAACGTGGAACTGAGTTCCGCAGTAAAAAGGTAACGTTCTGTCAAGATAATGCAAGGTCACATGTGTCTGCATTCACCAGCTGGACTCCGTATGGACTCGAATGGGATCTCTTGCCACACCCACCATATAACCCCGACATCGCTCATTCGGATTCTACTTTTTTTTCACACCTGCAGCTACGTCCAGCTGGTGCTATCTTCCATTCTGAACAGGACGTCGAAATGAGGTTGATCTGTTTTTGGACTCACGGCCACCTAGTTTCTGGGCCGAATGCTTTGAAAAACAATCAGAACATTGGCAGAAAATCATAGATTTGAGTGGTGATTTCGCCCTAAAGGTACTGCTTTCATGTTTTTTTTTCTGACTTTATTAAGAATGTTTTTAGCAGAAAACTTTCATTACAACCAGATACATACATTTGTATATAAACAATTACGAAGTTCTTCATTTCTTACTACAGCTTCACACTTGATGGCACGATACCGAAACGTTTTTACCCTTGGAAAAAATTACTAGAAATTATCTTCATAACGGATTGTTACATAGTCATCGGTGAATCGAGTACTTTTCTTATTAATTTTAAATTAAAAAATAGATATATATGTATTACAGAATTAAACTATTATTCTTAGTGCAAAATTTCGCACCCAGTCGTATTTATTTTTTGAAAAGTACGAATAAACTTTTTTTGTCATTTTACAGATCTGTGTATTATTCACATTCGTTTTTCATGATAGTGAAAATATTTAAACTTAGACTTCAAATAATTAAATTCCTGAAATATTTGCAATACCATATTTGCAACAAATATGCAATTGAAA
>KK114672.1:109345-225595 GCA_000611955.2 Stegodyphus mimosarum
GGAATGCGGCCGGGTTACCAGTTTCAGATCACTGTTGTAGGCTTTGCACGACAGCCTTGTTTAATTTGTAAGGTTTATCCTAATTTTATAACATTTATTTTAAGTTTATGCATCTTTCCTATCTCATCTAGCTTCAGATTACAATTCCCTACGAAAATGCATTTCCATAAACGCGTTTAATGCAAATGAGTAGTATTTAAGTCGATGCTTCACTGACTTCGTTAAACAGCCACAGTTTCTGACTAGCGCCCGTTTGTCTTTGGCTACGCTTCTCTCTAAGCTATTACTACGCTCTGCCGTACCTCAGGCCCTTGGTAGCTTCGCCTACTTAATTCAGATTTAGGGGCCAACTACTTAGAATCCTGATAGCTTCGGTTATATCTTTTAGTTAAGCCTTAGTTAAGTTCTAATTCTTTTTAATTTTAGTTTAAGCCCAGGTGGAGGCTTTGCTGTACGCTTTGAGGTAGTAGCCGACTGTTTTTATCCTTATTTTGAGAAATAAAGGGTAGTTAACCATTCTTTAGTCTTACGTCTCTGTTCACACACTCAAGCGATTATTCTCGTATCGGTGTACAAGGTTCCTCACATTGAACTGTGAAATAAAAGGGTGGAACCCCACAAATTTATATCCAGTTTTCAAGCACCTTTCTATTTTTGTTTGCTTGTTAATTATTTCAAGAAAAAGAAAGACACATCTTGCATGTCTTAATCATGATTTGACAATGATTAAAATTTATATTAAAGCAAAAATAGAAAATAAATTGACTTAAAGATTTCCTTGAAGGCAAAAAAACAGGGTGATGAAACTCCTAACAGCATAAAGAAACTTGTACCGATTGTAAGTTAAGTTTGGAGACTGATACCTACAATTACCTCTTTTAATAGCGTTGATTACACAACGGGGGTGATCAAACTTCATGTCAGTAAGATCTGTATATTGAATTCAGGAAAATTCGGGAGTAGCAGCTAGATTTTCCAAAAGCCACAAGTCCATATTTACATCATTTTTAAATTATTGGAACTATTATCAAATGGGAAAAAATGTCTCATTCAAAACAATCATTCAGCGACACTTTGCCTTTAACATGTAACGATGCGTCGAAAACTATGCGAGGTTTTGTGGTGACTTTATTTACTCTAATTACGGCTTAAAGCTGAAATTCCAAAGCCTCCAACTTCTATAAATTTCTCATCAATTCGGAGGTCGAATCAACTTCTAAATTATTTTGAATTTGTGTCAAATTTCTACATCATATTAAATATTTCTGATGCATTATATGCGTTTCCTGTTCCACGCCAATATCTCCCGATTTCATTTCCACCATTACTGATGATTTAGAAATTTCGCAGACAGTTTTTGTGAACATTGTAGAGACATTAGGTTATTTCGAAGCAGAAGACATGAAAAATGAGCAACGCCTTCGCCGGGAATCGAACCACGGACCTCTCGGTTACGCGTCGAGCATGCAGACCACTACACCACGAAGGCATGCGAAGAAGGCGGGAGAAATACCTTATAACATAAACAAGCAAATCTAACTTTTAAAAACATTTTCTTTACTAAAATCAGTACAGTATTTTATTTTTTTTTTATGTTTAACATCATTAAGTTTATAAAGTAAGGGGAAAAAATAAAATCATTTTGGACATTGATTTTTAGACATTTACTGATAACTTTGTATAAAGAAATGAAATGAATTAATTACTTTCTTTTGGCTGTTGAGTAGTTTTAGTTTACCGATCAAACACGTATTTTATGCCCAGCACGCGCCCCCCGAGCCTCGCTATGCAGCATATTTCCTGTTAATAACAATCTTCTTATGTGAGAAACATTTTAAGAGAACTGAATCTTAAACTTTGTGTAAAAACATTTTTTGAAAATTCACTGCTTGTCTTTAACACTTTCTAAAGCATTAACTAAGGTGAAGGGGAAAATCTGAAAGGTTCAGATTTCAGCGATTGCCTAAAAGGCCTGTTTTAAAGTTTAATATAATTATCAGTACAGTTTATGGCTCAGAGGTGGTTTAGATCCTGTGAGATCATACAGACATTTTCACGGAAAATGGCACCAAACCCGGATGGAAAAGATAATGTCATTATTCGTGTTCTACATCAAGCATTTCCGTAACTCATCCTTGTTGGATACAGACTTACAGAACATTTAAAAACTTCTAGAACGAGACATATTTTCCAACTCGATTTCCATCTGTGCAACACAATTGTAAGTCACTCTCAGCAGTATGCCTTTTTTGCAAGATACTCCACGGAGAATGCATTACATGAAATTTTACATCTCTCACTGCCAACAAAAATGCAGATAGGCACTCGATCATTACTACTTTAGATATTAAAGGGGCATTCAGCTCGCTTTAGTGGTCTGAATGTCATCAGCATTCTTCACTCCCTTTCATGTCTAGGCACCATAATTGATCTCATACGCAACTTCTGCAAGATCAAATAGTAGAAATTACACCAGATAATGCTGTTGTCAAGAAATCTGTGCTAGGCGGTGGCCCTCAAGGCTCATGCTTAGGACCAAGCCTATGAAACCAGAATGCTTTAGCATTCTAGTAATTCAGATACAAGGAATGAGTTAAATTGGTAGTCTATGCAGACGACTCCCTGTTGTTCTTTCTAACGACATTCTGACTTGCAATTAAAAGCACAAACATGCCTACACAGATTTGCGCAATGGGCCAGAAAACATAAGCTACAACTGTCGGCTCATAAAACGCAGGCGATGGAAACAGACTGAGTCCCAGTCTAAAATTTTGGACTTGTCTATTAAATTTATTGATGAATTCAGCAACAGTTTATCATGACTACCATATTAAAACTATTTAAAGGATAAAATTAGCAGGCTTACAATTACCATACAACGTGCAACATCATTAACATGAGGTACTTCTATACTCACAGTACAACCGCAGCATTTGTTGCTCATATCCAGAACATACGGTACTACCATAACAGCTGCTTCCCAAGTCATTTTTTATCTTTCTTCACTTTCCCTGGTGGTTGAACAACAGGCTACGTTTGTAAGAACTACAAGACTTTATTTGGCGAAGGGACTGTGAGAAAGGACTTGTTTTCCTTCTTATTACGAAAAGCATAATCCTGCAAGTATCTGTGATGCAACACTGCAAATTACAGCAGAATATCTTTTTTGCTCAGCCACCAGAACTCCAACAAGATATCTTTCTGCTTACAGATGGCTTTGCGACAGATTCAGGTACAGGATGAGGCTCTTGTATTCTGGACGGAGATCAAATTGTTTATTCTTGGAAGCGAAAACTGAGATGCAATAATACAATGCACCAAGCTGAATGAATAACATTAAGAGCAATAACTGCCTACTCGCAGCATTAAGTTCCCGGATTACAGTGGTAATATACAAAGACTCGGCTTTTGGTCTTGCCGCAATCGCAGCAGGGTGAAGCTGAAGTCCCTTAGTTATTCAAATACGTAAAGTACTTCTTCAGAGTCCGGTCTATAAACGAACTACTCTGCTCTGTGCACCGGCTCGCACTAGTATTCTGGAAGATATCATTGCGAAGAATGCAGTCAATGATCCATGTTGTAAATTAATCAGGCATTTGAAAAGAAGAAAATGTTATTTTTGAGCTTACTTCTGGTAACCCTAGAAATGCCAAGGTGCGCGCGCATCAACCACACCAACTACGTCATTCACACTCAATTATTATATCCCATGACACTCTTGATCTTTACTTCTTGTTAAGCTTTCATATGTGCTTGTATGCAAACATTAATGTATCCGTCGCTTTATATTATTTAGTTACAGCTGAATAAATGTGACTTATGCTTAAGTATGCATCCTATCATTAATAGATATATTCCTCACACCAATGAAGTTTCGGAGATTTAACTGCTGCTGCTAGGTGCACAAAAGGTAAGCTAAATTTTGCTATGTTCATTCTTCATAGATTATGAGACTGAATGTTGTAAATCCCGAAACTAAAATTTAAACTGTGTATATAATATATAAACTTTTTGAAACTGCTAAATAAGAATTAATAATGGCACAGTCAAGTCTTAAAGATTATATGCAAATAACGAAACTGAATTCCGAAAATTATGCTACTTGGAAATTCAAGATTCAAATGCTTTTAATGCGTGATGGGTTAGATGATTTTCTTTATTCTCCCCCACCTTCTAAACCTGATGACGAATTTTTAAAGAGGGATAAGCAAGCACGAACTATAATAAATCTATGCATTACTGGCTCTCAGATTATTCATGTTAGAGATGAAACGACTACTGTCGGTACATGGCAGAAATTAAAGTCAATTCATGAGCGCTCCAATTTGAGCAGCAAATTATATCTTCTGAGAAAATTATATTCTATAAAAATGGCTGAACACGGTGATATGATCGCACACATCGCTCATATGATGGATTTAGTCGAAAGACTAAAAGCTATTGGTGAGAACATTCCGGATCAGCATGTAGCCTCACTTTTGTTAGTTTCAATTCCGGAATCATATAATAATCTTATAACTGTCATTGAAGCTAGAGAAGAAACCCTTATAACTACAGATCTTGTAAAAACGAAACTCACTGACCAATATAACAGAAGACTAGAACAACAAGCAGATCGAAGTTCTAATTCTTCAACGGCGTTTAAATCTGCAATAAATGCTAGAAATTATGATAATAGTAGATAAAAGAAATTTTGTACCTTTTGGAAACGCAGTGGTCATACTCGTGAGCGTTGCTTTAAAGTGCAGAACAATTCTTGTAAAGTAAAAATTCTTGTCCTGACAACTCGAAATAAGAAACTCGCGTGACCAAACATGTCGGAAAATCGAACCGACATTGTAAGAGCGCAGACACTTTTGATGATAGACGCTGTGAATCCAACAGGCATGATTCGGCGCCAGTCCAAAGTACTGTTTATGAAAAGGGTTTAATAATTACTCCGCGTTATAGCTCAGAACAAAATATAAATAAGAAAATTTTCAAGGTCGATTCCGGCGCAAGCAGTCATCTAGCAGGAGATAAAAGTTTATTTACTGAACTGATATATATATAGATTCTCAAGCGAAAATCATTTTAGCAGATGAAAAACTTTTATATTCGCAGGGCAGAGGATTTGTTGACCTTGATTTAGAAGATGAATGTGAATTGGAGAAAATTCGATTGACTAATATTTACGTTCCTGATTTAAAGAGCAACTTGATTTCTGTTAAATAAATTGCTAGTAATGGATATTCTGTTAATTTCGAAAAGGAAAATTATTACGTCAAAAAGGATAGCCAATTATTATGCGCGCATATTTTGACGATAATAGTTTATATAAAATTGTTTTAATCAAAAAACCAGAAAGCGCTAATTTTGCAGTTGAATGTAAAAATAAAAACTGTATACAAATATGGCATTCAAGGTTAGGTCATCGAAGTTATGACGCAATCAGACAATTAATACGAGAAAATCTTGCAGAAGGGATGAAATTAGATAATTGCACTCATAATTATAGCTGTTCAGAATGCATAAAGAATAACATGCAACAAATTCCTTATCCAAAAGCTGCTAGTGTTCGAGCAAGAAGACCACTGGAACTTATACATAGTGACATTTGCGGGCCCATGCCTACTCCAAGTATTGGTGGAAAACTTTTTTTCGTAACCTTTATTGATGACTTTACTGGATACACTGTCATCTATTTGCTCGCTAAAAACAGTGAAGTTCTTAGTAAATTAAAGGACTTTGTCGGTATAACAAGAAATAAATTTGGAAGAACCATGCAGACACTTCGAACCGATAACGGCGGTGAATATACCAGCGAGAAAATGGAGGAATTTCTATCGAATAACGGCATCAAACATCAACTCACTGTTCCCTTTTCGCCTCCTCAGAACGGTGTGAGTGAAAGGAAAAATAGAAGCCTTAC
The DNA here is from genome assembly GCA_000611955.2 of Stegodyphus mimosarum. Taxonomy (NCBI): domain Eukaryota; kingdom Metazoa; phylum Arthropoda; class Arachnida; order Araneae; family Eresidae; genus Stegodyphus; species Stegodyphus mimosarum. The sequence continues at coordinate 115,257 of KK114672.1, forward strand.
TGAGATGCCCAGGTGCCTGCTGTCCCAAAGCCGACTTCCAAACAAATTCTGGGGTGGAGCTGTAAATACAGCAAATTACATCCAGAACAGTCTTCCAACCAGAGCTTGTGATAAGACTCCTTATGAATTATGGAGAGGAAGAAAACCTAATTTAGCTCATATGAAACAATTTGGTTGCACAGCCTATGCATATATACATAAGGAAAATCGTAAAAAATTAGACCAGAAAGTGACTGAAGAAATTTTTGTCGGTTACGATCAACGATCAAAGGGGTATTTAATCTACACAGGTGAAAACCGAATAATAATCAGTAGAAGCGTCAAATTTATCGAAGAATTATCAGAGAATGAAAATATTGAAATTTCTCTCCATCCAAAGGTGAAGATGTTGAGAACGACGAAGAAACTACAGAAAAACACAAAGTTGTATCCGAAGAAGAGCCAAGACGATCAGAAATGAAAACGAAAGGGAAACCACCAGAACGTCTAGGATACTTAACAAACACAACAAAAACCATATCAGAGAATTTTAAAGACTTGGATAAATTGAATTCCGAAGAAAAGGAAAAGTGGTTACTCGCAGTTGACGAAGAAATCAATTCCTTATCCCAAAATAAAACTTGGGAACTGTTTGAGCTTCCTGTAGGAAAGAAACCTGTCGATGGATTTTGAATCTGAAAGAAAGCAAAGATGGAACAGTCATTCGTTACAAGGCGCGTCTAGTTGCAAAAGGTTACAGTCAAAAATTCGGAACTGACTACGATCATACCTTTGCACCAGCAGTTCGACATACAACTATCAGAACTTTTCTTGCTGTCACAGCATATGCTAAAATGCACGTGAGACATGTAAACGTTACTACAGCATTTCTACACGGAAATTTAAAAGAAGAAATATTCATGGAACAGCCAGAAGATACAATTCAACCGGGAGAAGAAGAAAAAGTTTGCAAACTGAAAAAAGCTCTCTGTGGATTAAAGCAAGCTGCTTTTTTGTGAAAATAAAAACGCATTATCTTGCTAAAGTTTTTATGAGCGGCTATTGGCCTTGAACAAAGCTCAGATAGCATAAATTTACAAGTGTTAAAGAAAAAAAAACTTAAATACAATATTGGGGTTTTTATTTTTGAATTTAATAGTTTAAAATACTTTGTTTCTCTGCGTACCACCTATTTTTCTCTTGCGTGCCACCGGTTAAAAATCGCTGTTGTAGAACGATTGAAATTCATGATAAAGATGATTATGTTCAGCTAGCAATGCCGTTGTTGTGAAACACTGAAAAACCCATGTATTAAATTTTTTATGCAACTATTTTATTATTTTTCTTTTTGTGTTTTTAACTTTTCTTTTCTAATAAAGTGATATTGAGTTCCGCATGGCACGACCTAAGATACTTGCCATCTTGGCGATGTACTTTTAATAGATCAAATAATTTCGAATAAAATATTTCTGATAGAAGACATATAAAATACTTCAAATTACGAATCATATCTATTTATTTAACCCTAGTGATTGCTATAAGGGGGCCTAGAAAATGTGGAATTCCTAAATTTTCTCGAGTCGGAATCTTAAAAGGTTTTCAAATCTTTTGAATTTTCAGTCGCTCGAAGCCTTCATTTAAGAAAAAGCAAAATAAAGAAAAAAATCTGATACATTAGAAGTTTTTAATTAAAGCAAAATTTCTAATTTGCGTTTAATAAAAAATAATTTAAGAATACAAATTTAAAAAATACATCTTATACTTTCAGATGATACAACTGAAATGAAGTATATCACTAACTTCTTAAGAGGTTAATTTTCTCCATGCTGATAAAATATTTTTCAATAGCAACTCGAATTTCTTTCGCATTTTTCCGGCAATCTTTTAAACATGTAAGGAAGGGAAAATTATTTCAAGAGTATTAATTAATGATGTATTATTAACATACATAAGTTCTAAATATGGAACACTGAATTCAGTCCAGGAAATTATATGTTTGCGGCCTTCAGGGCCGACACAAGATGATGCTGTTGATCCATATACACGAAATTACAATATTCGGATTCTTTTTTTCTCCCTCCTTATTAGCATTCCTTCATGGTATAATCGTAGCACACTCGACGCGTGTTCGAGAGGTTCAGGTTCTACTCCCGATGAGGGTATTGCTCATTTTTCATGTCTCCTGCCTCAAAAAGCCTGATGACTCTAGAGCGGCGCACGAACTAAAAGGTGGTGGACGATAATTTGCCACCATAAGGATTTGGCGATTGGATCCTCAGTCGCCCTTTAAAAGGGGGAGTATACATGATATTTTCTCCCTCCTTCTAGTATCCCTTCGTGGTGTAACAGTAGCACATTCGGCGCGTATTTGAGAGGTCCAGGTTCGAGTCCCGGCGAGAGATTGCTCATTTTTCATCTCTCCTGCCTCAAAAAAATCTAATGACTCTACGTTTTCTTTTATAAAAGCTTTTATTCAACGTGAATAAAAATAATTTCTAAAGTTTTGAGTTTCTCAAGTTTATAAAATTCTCATATAGGTGCATATAAAATGAATGTTTTTACGAGAAAGTTTTTCGCAAAGTCTTGACGCTTACAGATTTTAAATGCTCATCTTCAACTTTATTTATATGTGATTCAGTTTGCTGTGTTGCACATTATTAGCGTGAGAAAGAAACCGCTTTTTTCATTGATTTTTACGTATTTCAAATCTATTGTCTCCTGAAAGAAATATTTTATTATTAATTAGCATTTGAGAGAAATATTTCCATTTGTAACCCATTTTTGTATATCCTAAACATACGCTTTGAATGCTATGCCAGCGAATAAATAGAAAATACATTTCTTTATATCATTATGTCTTTAGAAGAAATAATCTAATAATCGGTAACACTCCGTTGGCTCTCAGCCGCCACTGTGTGACGTCACGATCCAGTGGATAGGCTTTTGTATAAGAAAGTATTGAACCAGCGCAGCAACCTCGGTGATTGTGGTTAAATGACGGATGAGTTAGGCTATAAAATAAATTGAAGCATTTGGTTCGTTGTGATATTTTTGTGCGTATTTGCGTTGTTTGCATAGAAAGTTTAATGACTGGGGAACTCATTAACGTAAAGGAAACAAGCTTTGCCAGCTTCTATTTAAATCTATGATTTCCTTTGTTAATATACACGGGTGGCTGAACATGGATTATACATTAACTGGCTGTTAGACGTCCAGTTATCAAAATACGAAAGTTGGAGGATGATCCAGTAAGATCACAAACAAGCAGCGTAATATATTTATTAGAACGAGGACTCAAAGGCTATTTATTCATTTTGATAGATATATCTTTGTGAAAGACTTTCTGAAGAAAACTTACATTAGACAGCGAAAAATAAGAAAATAAGCTGTTAATATCATGCGGTAAGTTTAAGTGTCTTAATTAAATAAATTCAGCCAAACTACCCATAATGTAAGTATGCGTTCTTAATTAGTCAATGGTTGTTCTAAACCTAATTGTAATGCTTCCACATAGATTTGGTTGTTTTACAAAAAATATTGCATTCGACAGCGTATTTAAAGAAGTTGAGGATAAATTTCATCTGGACTTTTGGAGTTTTTTTTCGCCTTCATGGTAAGAAAAGAACTTTTGATGTTATTTAACACTTTAACATTATTTGTCCTTGAATTTGGAGAGTGATTTAACGGCTCGTGGAAAATGGAAGCCCTGTCCGATCTCAAAATTCTATCTTTACATGAAGAACCTTATCTCTTTAAATTTCTGTCTAGACCAGCGTTTCCCAACTAAGGTAGCAAAGCGAAGTATTGGAATCGCGGAAATTAAGTTAAGATACGTGAATTTAAATTACATTAATGAGACTTTTAACTAAGTTACATTAATGGACATTAATAAGATTAATCATTCTGCCATAAAAAGTCCAAAGGAACTTGTTCAGCTAATATTCTACCAAGATTTAATTTGCTCTGCATGAAAAAACAAGTACGTCTGTTACATTGAAAAATGATTTTCTTTCATTAATTTTTGTATATTAAACATAAATCCTAAAATAACTTCTTTTCATATGTATGTTGTTTACCAAAGAAATAAATTTTCATGGGCAAAAATTTATATATTTTTGTTCCGTATATAATATCTCGGGTTGCAAAAACGTTTTCAATGAGATGGTGAAAAGGGCTCCCTTCATTAGTATTAAAATTAATTTATCGGTTATGGGTTGCAGTGCTAGCATACCTCGAATAATAAAATTTTGAGATAAATGTGTTAACTTTTTCCACGATTTTGAAAAATTTGCAGTCACACATTTAATTAAAGGACTAAAGATTAAGCATTACTAAAAGGCTTCATAGGAGTTCTGCTGATAATAATAACCATAAAATATTACAGAATTAATATTATTTAATAATATACTTCACAATATATATTGTTGTTTCTTCTCTTTTTACATTATATTGATAAGTGCTGGAAGTTCATTTCTCATAATAACAAAAAAATTTAGAGACAGGAAATTAATTTTATTAAAGAAGTTAAAACATTGTGGCATGTTCAAAAAAATCATAAAACGGAAGTCTTGATTTTTAATGCTACATCGTCAGTCAAAATATACAAAAGGAAAGAACAGTTTCCAAAGACTACCTGATATTTACGTAAGTTTAAAATAGAGTCTTTGTATATGATTCAGATTTTGGACTGCTATTGCTTGATGGTAATTAAATTTTGTAGATCATCAAATTTCTTCTTAGACATTGCAAGAAGTTTGTTGTAACCTTTTTTCAATGTACCTTCCTAGAAGGCCTGCAGACGTTTCCCACTTCCAGAGGTTTTACACTGATAGTTAGTTTTTCTACTTTCAATGCAGAAACGTCATTGAAATGTACAGTGTAATTGTTATTATTTACTGTAAAAGTTTGGTATGTATGATTTGTGAGAGCTTTTGCATCAGTAAAGTCGCCTGGAGTCATCTAAGGAGTGGCAGCTTTACAACCAATGTGAGAAACCAAAGAATGCAAGACAGACACTTCTGTTAATTCTGTTAGTGCAGTACTGAACTAAATTATATGCCAGCGCTTCTAGTGCAAAGAAGACGATTCTACAATGTTAGAAACGTTCATTTCTCAAAATTCCTAGTTTTCGAGTTGTTCTAGTACTGGATCCCATTAGCGATATGCTTTAGAGATAAGAATTTTAATGTGTACGATAAAAGTATGATATAGTTCTAGTGTATTTTCAGTCTGACTGTTTTGATGTCTCTCTTTTCTTTATCGAATATCTTCGCAATATCTTTTACTTCATCTGTCTAGAAAATCTAGCATCGCATTAAATCGGTGTTGAAGTTAAATCTAATTTGCGACCATTAACGAGATCTCTAATGGAAAGCACAATTTCCAGATTTGCTCCAAAGCACAAGACACAAAACAACTTCAGGGTATGCGGTCTATGTTCCAGTTGGCTGAACTTAAATACTATAGCGAGGCGTATATATGTGTATGTATTTCCGTTTTTTAGAATTAATCCGCAAAAGCTACTGGCATTAGAGAAGTTTGTGACATAGATCTTTGCTCCGGAAATGATCTTGTATACTTGAAAAAAATAAAACTTATTAATTTTAAATCGAGTCATTCGGAATCAAGCAGGCAGGAAAAGAAGTTATCAAATTAATGTAAATATTCGGTAGTTATTTTACAGTGATCTGATGTTTCACAATCTAATTTGTATGAGTCAATGAGTGAAATAAATGACTCTAATCACATTTCTAGGCCCAGTTCTGTATTCGGTCATGCGTGTGTTTTTACACGAGCGATTACATGCATAAACTATCTACTTGATTGGTCATTTCTGTGTTCTTAGGCACACTTGGGAATTGTTTCTAAGCATAGCTACTTGTGTACTTCAACATTTTGCCAAATCACCAAAATTTCAGTATCTTAACCTAGATTTATAACAAAATTAGTGTCTCAACTTTGACACTTTGAACTCTAAAAAGTTGACTATTTCAACACAGGTTTAAACCACCCAGTTTGAATATTTCACACAAAAAAACATCGGATTTGGTTACCTCAACCAAGGTTTAAGCCACTAAAATTGAATGTTTGAGCCTAGATTTTGATTCAAGCTATATCCTGCTGGAAACTTACGGAAACAGATCAGCATAGAGGTATCTACCATTTCTTTCTGCTTTGTCTTTATGATAGCGCCTTGCATTTAAATATCACTAAATACAATTATGTATTCGTGAATTTTTCAGTTGTGTTTTATATTTTCTTAACACTTTGTATAACGTACAAATGTTATTCTCTTCATTTACTGTTTTTGTCGACTATATATAAAGATAACAAATTATTGCCAATAGATGATACTTAAGATCTTTTATTTATGTTCTGTACTATAGAAAGGAAGCTGCATATCAAAATAACAAAATTAATAATTAAAATAGTAATTCTTTCTAAAATTCATAATGATACTTTGCAGCTCTGTATTTCTTATACCATAAGCGTGGTAAGTAAAATACGTTTCTGCTCCATATATAATATCAGTAGTAAAATTTATAATTCTTTTTATACATTATATGGCGTTAAAGATAAATTTTATTTAGGACGCTTATAGTAATAAAATAACCCTTATATATATATGTATAAGGCAGTCCTCGCTATATATTCCTTTTTAAATTTGTATTGAAACTGTCATTTTTGTTTTCAAACGGTTGCGTACATCTTAATTTTTTAATATTTTTATATCTGTACAGTTTGTTTTCAAAAAGGAAATGCAGGAAAGAACTCCGGAACTTTCCAACTCGCAATTCATTTTTAGTTTTTAACTGACATTTATTTTTGTCTAAATTTTAAACACTAAATTTTACAGTAAGTAACATTACGATCAATTTTTACCTAGGCAACTTAAAATACCGTCTGGAATGTAATATTCTAATCTCAAGTTTTCAAGATGTGAGTCTATTTACTATTTATTTATTAGTCCAAAATGGTTTTGTCCCTGAAGGACTATTGTTTTCGTTTTCGGATTTTGCGTCGGTTCACTCTGAATGCTCGTTTCACTTTTCAAATCGTTGCCACTAAATATTATCGCCCTGTATTATATTTAAAGAAATTAAATAATGAAGAATGTGCATAAATGTATGTATGTTTCTCGCAATATGATAAAACGACGGTACCTAGGGCCATCCAATTCTGAATGACGTAATCCTACTGAAAATATGGGCATTTGGAAGCCCAAATTTGAAATTTGGAATTTGTTTTATGATCGATTTCATATTTTGTAAACCTTTAACGAATTTTCGATGAACAAACTCAAAGATTTCAAAGCGAGCAATGGCAAAGTTGTACAGAAAAAATATTTTTATCTCCAGCGCGTGAGACTGTGTATCGCAAATTCTAGAAATATGCTGAATTTAAAATTATTTTGGAATATTTCTCTTGAACTGAATTTTATTGTTTAAATGCGAAGAACATGATATTTAATAAATAAAGGTAACACACAAAATGTTAAAAAAGGCCCCTTTGGACGTAATTTAAAATCTGAAACCTTTCAGATTTTTTTTTTACATATTAAATCAAAATTATTTTAGGTCCAGTATCTGAAATATTGTGTAGCTATCCGAGTCTTTTATTAAAGCCCATAAATCATTGGAAGGATCCTATTAAATAAGGAAAGGAATAATTATTAGCGAAAATAAAAGTTTTCTTGACATTCCTAATATATTTTTACTATAATAAACCAATTCATTTAACTGCATTAAAACTTACCTTCTTTGCAGTAGAAATTCTGAGATAATTTATATACTGGTTGAAGCAAAGCACTCATTTGTAGAAACGTTCGGAAATTTTTGAATATTCTTTGTGTAAATCCGTCATATAGGATGTTATCAGACTGCTTTAAAGAGGGGGGAAAAGGGCACTAATGTCTGAGATCAATCTTTCGTGGTGTCTTCACTGCTTATTCGTGATGTCTTTACGAAATCCTTCTATACCACTTTCTCTACGTCTGCTCATTATCTACACCATTAAAGAAGATATAAATTTTTAAAATCCAATTTATTAAACTGTAGCTTAGCGTAGACATAGGATACGTCCGTAAGTAAAAGAATAACTGAAAATGTCAAACATATACATCTTATTGATTAAAACATTTACGTAATATATATTAGGATTTATACATTGAAGAGAATTAAGTCATTTATTAAATTTAAGACTAAATTTTAGTGTAAGCTTTCAAGTTAAAACTCATGAATTTAAACATCTTACATGTAAAGTGCAATTTAGTCATTTTCCTATATTAAATTTCGGTAATTGCCTTTCTGAGTATATGGCAAATGCACAATGTAAAAAGGTACTGAAAATGACTGATAGCATAGAAAATGACTGATGATTTTCGCTAATAGATATCATTTTAGTTCAACTTTCTATCTTTTCCTCTTATTCATATGTGCTTCCACTGCATAATTTTATAAATCATCATTTGAAAACCATAGATGTCACACGTGTGGAGGTCGCTCTGCGATTTCGCTTGGCTACAGTAGCAATATATCAAGATATCACTAAGGCTGAAGGTCGCTCTGCAATTCCGCTTAGCTACAATAGCAATATATCGATTTTCCGCCGGGGTTGTAACCTTTGGGCGACCGGCTACGGGCCTTCGGAGAACTGTCTGTGTGGTTTGGAATTGTTTCCATAAATGTGAAATTTCAGAATGATGAACGCCGAGGAAAAGTGCAACATCTGTGATCGACTGTCCTGCTTCAATGCGCCCCACATTACGCCAGCGCTCAAAATTTCCATTCGTCTTCTGGAAGTCATAGAAACACGTATATCTTGAAAACAAATTGTACGAAAGTTTTAAACACCTTCTATCAGCACTTAAAATCAACTTCTGTAACTTTTCATAAAACTGGGTCTTATAAGACTGCCTTTTTTGCATATTTCTTGACATGAAAGAGCGATTGGCTGTTACCTAACATATTTGCATAATCATCTATCTCTGCAGCGAATTGCACCCTCTTCAATTCTGATTGGCTTCCGGAAATTAGCATTTTCCTCTCCGTGCTTAACTTTTGGAAGTGAGTGTAAATCGATCGCCATTTGATTCCCTGACAAAATGAAAATATCGAACATTACTTTAGCATCGTTATTTAATTTTTGTAAAAGAATGGCTTAATTGGATGTTTATACAATAAGTAAAAATTTTAAAAATTAATTTTTATCAATATTTTTGACTCTTCATTCTCGAATACATATTACTGGTCAGTAAAATTCGAACACCATAAAGCAAATAAGCGATCAAGGAGAAATTTGCATAATTGGCAGAAGATGGTAGTTGAAACTCATTAGCAATCTAGAACATAATCAAATAATGGACTCTTGTAACATCGTCTAGAATTCGTGTAAAAGAGAAGAGAGAATGAATTTTCAGCGTAGTGTTGCGTGCGTACGGGTTCGTAATGGACTGAATGCACAAGTCGCTAAAAAGTTCATAAAATTTATTCTTTTCACAAGAAATAAATCAAAATGCTGAAACATTTCCTCAGAGATATTCGTACAATATCGCAGTATCTCAAACTTTAAACAGAACTCGATTCAGAACAGAGAAACTAATTCTATCTCACAGCGAATTCGCTACAATCAATCACATCATTAATTAAACAAACAGTTCGCTTAAAATAGCTACGACTACAACAACTAAGATGAAGTGTTTTAATTCCTCTTTTATAAGATTTTTAATTATTTACTAGAATATTCTGCTAAAACCTAGATTTTTCTCAATCTTTGTCGATGGCAACAGTAATTACGAGATATTTATTTATTAAATATTAAAATGCACTAGCTCTTTTCTTTTTACTTTTCCGACGTAGCTTTCTCTTCAAAAATAGTCTGCGTTACATAGGAAAATAAAGCAATTTTAATTACAATTCTAAATAAATACGAAATCCGTAACAATAGGAATCGTGTTTCTTTCGTGTTGTTTGTTTGACTAGAAGTCTAGAGCATGCCTCGAGTACGGAAGACAGAATGTACTCAAATCAGATTGAGAGAATTATAGCTCTCCGTGACTGTGAATTATTGTACCGTCAAATCATTTCTTACGATTATCATGCGAATATGGATGCGATAAGTTCCCTTCGAGACAAGTTCACAATGATCTCGATGTTTAAATATCAGCAAAGATAAACATCGTAAGCAAATGTCTCGTACAAACCCTACAACCACATCATACATCCTAGCATAAGAAATATGGTACATGGAACGGTAAGAAGGGCTTATAAATAAGGTGAGATATCTTTCCTGAGGATCACGGTCTGTTTGTTTTGTTTTTCTTAACTTTAACAGTACAGTACAGTGGTCTGCAATTACAATGGAGCGTTGGAAGATGCACATGGATGCACAAATTTCGTGCCATCGCCTTCTTTGATAAATTCGGCTTTTGCACAAAATGTCACAATGAACTGATATTTATATGACATCCCCATGAGACGCGCTTGCTGAAATGTGCCGTATGCCTCGTCATACTGGCCCAGCATACAGAATTATGGTGTAAATGGAGTACAAATGGATATGAGTCTCACTCGTCTTTGGTACACCACATACGGACGTACTAACCTGTGATTGTCCCATATCTTCAACAGCACCCCAGGGCCATCAACAGGACAGTGAGTGAACGCACGTCGCACTCAACATCTGACACACAGCGGTTTAAGATTCTGCCTTGTCCAGTACGTTCATTGAATCTTTTGCCAACTGAGAACATGTAATTGATAAAAGACACTACAAAGACCATAAGCAGCTGGACACATTACATACACTTAGCTGTATTACCTTTTGCTCTTATTCATATTGTAATTTTAATACCAGTAACGCAGATTCATTTCTGTACCTTTTCTACATTTCCGCTAACTAATATATGAGCTGCAATTAATTCATTCGATTTCTGTGTTCACTTAAAGTGATTCTCTTTATCACATATCCATTGACGTATTAAATAATGCATTAAGCTCGATTTTCATGTAGTTCGATATTCATTCGTTTACCAGATAATTATTGCAAGGTCCTGATGAAAAATTTCAAAACGTATTTGGAAAAGATGGATTTCTCTTACATTTAACGAAAAATGAAGAATTTTAGTGACTGAGTGAGGACAATAAAAATCACCTTTACATCATACTGCAGTTTATTTCCTACACGCCGCAGTTTACTTGTTTGTTTAGTTTAATAATGCAAAAGATGCGATAGCTACTTAAGGAGATTAATGCCTTTGTGAATCTCAAAAACTGCATAGCTGTCGGTTTTATAGGTGGAATATGTTCTACCTGGTAACTTAATTCAGTTAAAACTCTTTAAAAGGCTACCTGGATATAGTGTCACTCCACTTCCGATGTCATATTTTAATTTCAGACCGAATAAGCTTCATCGTTTACGTTTATTGCACAGGTATCAAATTTATAACATCAATAATTGCTTATAAGGTTATTTCAAGTTATGATCTCAAGATATATCCGTTAAGAATTTCAGTATTTGCTGAAAAACAGAATTCTATATATAATATTCTTGCAAATGTATCATCTTATTGCTATTGCTTACTCATTTTCAATCCAATTTTCCCTTTGTTTTCATTATTCCTTCTGCCCCTTAGATCAAACAGCAGGTTCTAGAAAAGAAAGAGGGGTTAAAATAATAATTTTTAAACCTTTATTATTATTTATAATTTAGATTTTGCGACCGTCTCTTAATTATTATGTCAATATGTACAGTCATTGTGTTACTTTGAAGCAGGGGCACATGAAAAATGTGCAATGCCCTCGCCGGAACTCGAACCTCGACCCCTCGAATATGCGCAGAGTGTGCTGCCGTTACACGACGAAGGCACGCTGGAAGAAGGGAGAAAATATTTTACATACTCCCCCTTTTCGAAGAATGACTGGAGATTAGGGGACCCAATCGCCAAATCGTGGTGATGACGAATTATCGTCCAGCACCTTTTCAATTTGGGCGCAACATATAGTGACATTAGGTTTTTTTTTTTTTTTTGAAGCAAGAGTACATGAAAAATGGTCTATGTACTTGCCGGGACTCGAACCTGGACCTCTCGAATACGCGCCGAGTGTGCTACCGTTACGCCACGGAGGCATGCGGAAAGGAGGAAGGAAAAAACCTTAGAAATAAGTATAGATTTCAGCTGCAATTTTCATTCAATACTGACAATAGGTTTTCACCGAAGAACAAAAACTTTGGCAAATAAAGCAAAAACCATTAGAGTATTAAAACTACAACTTGGTCAAAGGAGTTTTAATAAAGTTTTAAAAAATTGCTCAGATTTCCTTAAACAAAATCTCGATTGCAGATTGTTTGATTACAGAAAGTAGCAAGGAAAAAATGAAAGGATTTTTTTTTCCTTTGAAGAGGTAGCTGAAGAAGCCCGCATAAAGTCTGGTATAAAATATCAAACTTTGTCATGCGGAAAATAAACCTGCAAAATGCTATGGAATGAGGTAAAAATTATTTCTCTTCCTCTAACTGTTGGATTCTAAGATTTCAATTTAGGCATAATTTAATTATTTAAAAAATATACGTCCATTGAGGAAACTGTAGATAATCTATATATCAAAATTGATAAAATTATTTTTAAGATGTTTGCAAGGCATTCAAAAGTTTGGCGTACTCAGTATCAATGAATTTGAAGTATGTTGCGATATTGCCACCATATTACCATATTGCATAACCATATTATTTTTTTCTAAAACTGAAAATTGATTAGACAGAGTAACAGATACGCTAGACGCGTTTCGAAAAATAAGAACAAGAAAACTTGTAAAAGACGTTTGCTTAATAAATCAAAATTTATAGATATATGTGGAGGTTCTGAAAAGTTTACTGCGTTGACAATCGAAATATTTCAACAGACCGCATTGCTTTAAAAATGACATATTGCTACTTGAGCTAATGGAAGAAAATGTTAACTGGAGAATAATATTTAATAAGAGTAATTGTGCTGACCGTTACAATATACGAGACATAAATATGAATTAAATTTGCATTCTTTTTGCCAGTTATTAAGAATAGTTTTCAACTCCTGATGAAATGGTATGTCCAAAGGTGTGAAGATCAAAATTCCTTCGAAAGGAGCAGTCACAACAACTGGTACCTAAAAGCAAATTTTTGTGTCCTTCTCAGATGTGATGCTGTATACTAAAGGCTGAGATTTGTTCTACACAGCCTATTTTAAACTGTTTAAACGTTCAATTTGCGAGTTTTTTTTTATCAGCCTTATATAAGGAAAAAATAACGATACTGCCCTTTATTTTTTTAAGGATTTTGGGAAGCGAAAATAAATTAGAATATGTTAGAGTTAGTAATAATACAGCCAGTCAAAAACTATGTTAAAAGTTCATACTAAAGTGCATTTCAGAAAAATAAAAACAAGTGAATTTTTGGTAGATTATCATTTTAGCCCCTTAGTCATTCCTTTATCTTCTGTTACATTAAAATTGCCCAAAAGTCTTCATCCTGTAGAGAATTATGTAAGTAGTCTTGAGGTTTTTCACATTCAACAAAATCTTTCAAATTATAGACTCCAATTTCAATCCAGCTTTTTCTAAAGCTTTCTAAAGCTTTATATCACAATTTTTGGTACTTTTGTTTTCCAATTTTTTCTGCATGTTGCGTAACTATTGTCGCTCGCTTTTGTTTTTTTTAATTGTTATTATTTACTTTATTTCACTTGTTCAAATGGTGTAATTCCAACCTGAGGAGAAAGATATTTTGCCTTTCGAATTCAAGAGATCCGGTACGAATCTTTCTTTAGCAAAAGAATTTTCTCAGAAAATCAGTGTGAATTTAAAACTGAATTTTGCTCCTTCTGTTTTTATATACAGTAGGCACGGCATAATGTGATCATGTTTTTCCATGACTATTTTGACAACATTAACCGAATGCTAACACTAAGGGATGAGGAAAGTACCCTTTAAAAGGTCAATAGAATTTAACTAATTTTATATAAATATAATTAGAAATATAAAAATACTTACTTTTCACAGCATTTTAAATAGTAAAACGTCATTAACAGTTGACTATACGCAACTGTTATGCAAACGGTCATTTATGAACTGTTCATATTCATAATGTTTCTGGAAATTATTTTTTCAGTGCTATACCCATAATCTTAATATTCATAGGGCATCCTTCATTTCAGAGTTACGTTTGTCACAATTCATGTTAGCTGCAGACGACTTTAATTTTTCATCTTCTTTTATTTCATCAGTAATTAAAAGGCTGGCATGCTTAAAACAATCTCCGCTTTTTCTAACTTAACCTAACTGACTGTTCCAGAATAAAGGCTCCAAGACTTAAATGCAGCCTTATGTCAAAATGTCAAGTTATGTCATAAATGAATTTATAAATGTTAAGTTAAGATGCTTGGTAACACATCTCTGTCACTTGACAATTTTCATACTCTACCTTATTTCACGATTTTAACCTAACTAAAGTCGCTGAACTGTAGTAGTCCGTCTTGAGTTCAACGCCGGGAGAACGCCGAAAGTCGGAAAGTCATCAGATGATTATTTTCGTGGTTTTTCCCAATTTGTAACGTGAATATGAACCAATTTTCCTTAGAAAAACCTCCAGGAAGGCATATCTTCCCTTAGGCAGATACCCTAGGATGCTTTGCCATAATCAAATAAAGCAAAACCAAACCTTCGCGATTTTATTTTTTATCTGGCAACATTACTTCAGTTTAAAAAATTCAATTTATAACATTTTGATAACATAAACTGACTAGTTGATTACCATAAGCGATGTAGTTGCTATGTTTTTTCATACAGACGGATGGGACTTCGACTGATAACAATATCGGAATGATAACATTAACCTCGATCATATTAAGCCAGTAGTTCTCAAACTTTCTTGCCCACGCAACTCTTTCACCACTGTTAGATGATCGTCCCCACCCCCTTTCCAAAACTTGAAAAGTACATGCTTATTTACTTTTCAAGTGTCAAATCTAAGTTTATATAAATGTTTATTCATATAAGGTTAGATTACATTTTAATGTTGTTTTATAAATTAAAGAAGAAAAGAATGGAAAGTGTTGATAAACACTAAAACATGAATAAAAGTAGTTTTTTATATTCATAAATTAAAACTAAGGATTTAAAATAAAAAAAGACTGCCCTCACTCCCTACCCCAGAAATTCTGAAATTCCCTCCCCCTCCTTGGTGTAAGCCTCTCTGATGCTTACTGTATTCCAGAAGAAAGTCGGAAAGGCTGAGCACAGCTAGTATCAGTGGAAAGTCATCAGCAGTGGGAAATCTCGAAATGAATCCCAAAGAACCCTAAAAAACCCTAAAAACCGAAAAGCTTGATAAAGCCCGCATTGGACCGAGATCAACAGACTAAGTAAAGAGCGTTCAACGTTTTGAAATGGGTTTTATACTCGAACGGATATGCTGTGTATTTTGAAGGCCATTCAAGAGTTCCATAGAAAGATGTTATCTTTCAAATCTCTAACTGAGCTTTAAAGGTTCTACGGTTGCTAATAGATGAATCACTTTTCTTAAAAGTGGGATGATTTCCTTCCTCAGAGTTTTATCGCATCTTTGCATCGCATCTTTGCACCTCAGATGTATGATTTAATGGAATCACATAAATATTAGCAATCTTTCATTAGGAAATTTTCTTTTTTCTAATAATCTGATGAAATTCTTCTGGGAAAAGAAACAGAGATTGTGATCTTTTCTGAAAAATGTTTTACTACTTCAAGGCACCGTTTCATCTATGAGCTGTTGCATACGTAAGTCATGTTACTACCTCCCATTATTACTATTTTATTTTGCTTCCCATTAGTAGTACATATATAGTACATATATAATACATGTATAGTAGTACATATATAGTATATGTCTAGGACATATATAAAGTAGGGCATATATAGTACATGAGTAGTACATATATAGCTTCCCATTAGTAGTACTTAAGTCATGTTACTACTTCCCATTATTACTATTTTATTTTGCTTCCCATTAGTAGTATATATATACAATATTATATTATTTCCAACTGTCGTTTTCAGACTAATCTTTCATTTATTTTACAATAATGAGATACATTCACTCAATTACATTTTCAATATTTTTAGTTTAGAATATCTTATAAGCAATTATCGCACACCCCTTCAGTTGTACGTGCTACCGTGATTTGAATCCCAGCCAGGGTATAGCTGATTTTTCATATATTGTGCTTCGAAAAACTTTTAAACGTATCTCTAGCGGAGGCCAAGCTAAAATGCTCTGGAAGATAATTCCTCACTTCCTGGATTTAGGCGACTGGGTCTCGTTCCTTTGCCCACTCTCTTTTTAACCGAGGGAGAGTTTTAGGAACTATCGCATTTTCCTGTGCATAAAGGGTAAGTGTTTAGCAAGCTAGATAACATTAGAAAATCCGTTGTTCTAGTCCCTGCGAGAGCACACTTGACTTTTCGTATTTTCTGGTCCAAAATATCTGATGGCATCTAAAGTTAGACACCAACAAAAATATGGCGGACGGTAACTTGTCTTGACCTGGATTTGGCTGAGTAGATCCCGTTCTCTCTTAAGTCATCCTTGAAGTGGAGTATAAGCAATTATCGGATTCTCCCGTGCATGCTATAGAAATGTAATAGTAACACGGGTAGTTAGAAATTGTAAAAAACCAAGGTTCAAATTCCGGCTTAGGCATCACAATTTTTTTCTCTTCCTGCTTCGAAAAAACCTAATAACTAATCTAATCAAAACTTCAATAAAAATGTCCTCAGAAGATGATTTATAAACAATGAACTTTTGTAACCACTATAGTTCTGTTCCCCATATTTTTAACCTAATGCTCCTGTGTAACCCATGTGAAGTGACCATCTCAGATAGTGACCTGTCCCACCAGTG
Source organism: Stegodyphus mimosarum (assembly GCA_000611955.2). Classification (NCBI taxonomy): domain Eukaryota; kingdom Metazoa; phylum Arthropoda; class Arachnida; order Araneae; family Eresidae; genus Stegodyphus; species Stegodyphus mimosarum. The sequence continues at coordinate 132,147 of KK114672.1, forward strand.
GCCGAATGGTTGAGACGCAGAATACTGGAAGTTCGACCTGGCTTCGATCTCACGTAAACAGGTTGGCTACACGGCCGTTTTCGTGGTTTTTCTCGTGCGTAACATGAATATGAACCGACTCTCCTCGGAAAGTCCTTCACGAAGGCATTATTTCCCTTACCCATTTCTGCCTTAGGTCTTCCCTTGCGTGCTTTGCGATATTCGAATGACCTAACCTAATCTAAGAGTGGCCCATATTCTTGAGAATATTAAAAGGCATCGATTTTGAACTGTACCTATTTCCACAGTAAACGTTTGAAATCATGGGTTTTTATCTTAGATTCATAAAAATATTCAGAATTTTAAATGTTAATTTTCTGATAGTTTAAATACCAAACTTAAGAGTTTGATTTTCCGATATTTAAAATACTAAACTTGCCAAACTTAAGATTGTGGTCCACCAGCGGCAAAGCAGTAAAAGCCGCTGAACACTGGTAGCTCGGTCCGGGGTTCGTATCCTGGCGCAAGGGCAAGCTGCATGGACGTTTTCGTGGTTTTCTTCTCCAGAAGTAACATGGGCACGAGCCAGTTTCTCTTAAAGAGCTATAAATGGGCGTCCCTCAATTTCTATGTAATGCCTAAGGGCTGAGCGCGTAATAAGTAAAAAACTTAACTTTTTATTTATAATTTATTATATGAAATAATCTTACACTGAATATACGTATCATTAAGGAGAACAGAAACGCAAAAAAATTTGTACTTTCAAAAATGATTTATGAAAATAACAAATAAATTATAATAAATTTACAATTTAATAACAAATTATAAATCAAAAATTAAATTTATATTAATTAATAATTAATTTGTAATTAGCAGACATACCTGCATTATCCTAACTTTTAAGTGTTGGAATACTTACAACTCTTTTAATAGAATACAAAACTGTTTAATAGAATATAAACATTGCACATTTTCAACACACAAAACTGTTTTAATAGTTCTTCAAAATACAAATCTTATAGAAAATCCAAACAGATTCCTCTTACAAATGATTTAAATGAACAGTACAGTTTTTTAGCTTTTTGAACGGCAGGCAGACACTATATTGTCGACGTTTTGATGTTGATGTGTAGCACTAGTAGAATTTTTGGCTGAGCCGAATGTGGAATGTTGCAGTGAAAAGAAAACACTCTAAAACGAAAATATCGATAGAAAATTTTGAGAAATGTTCTAAATCGTATCATAGCAAAATGATGCAATTTTGTTATCATCCAAATCCCTTTATTTTTTATTTGTGTGTGAGAAAAATCATCTTTTTGAACTATCACAAGCTGCAGAATCAACAACATTAATTCTTGAAACCATGCATGTTAGCTATATAATAAATGTCGAACCACTTAAGTAACTGGTAGCATGTGTTTTTCTTCGCTTAAAAATAATATTACATTTACTCAGTCTTAAATGTGATGTATTTTTATCACTTTGTAACTGAAACTTTTCTCTAGGAGAGACGTGTTTTAAATCAGTAGTCTCAAATTAGGCCAACGAATACATTTCAATTATGCATATTTTTCAAATACGGTTTTGCAAATATTTCAAGATTTTAGTTTCAAGATTTAGTCTTTGAACTCCGAGTTCACATTATTTTCGTTTCCATTAAAAACGAACATAAATAACACACCATAAAATCTGTTAAATGGAGCTATTTCATTTACAGTCTAATATAAATCTTATTCAAATATTTGAAGATACAGGTTGGATTAACTTTTATTCGTACCTGTCAAAATATAAATAAGCTCAATTACGAATTTTTTGCTCTAAGAGTAGTCGTTCGTTTAGGAATACATTTACATGTGAACAGATTTTTTTCACGGTTGAAAATTTGTAAAAAAAGAATCCGATAAAACGATGAGCATCTGCAATCCGTGATGAATTTAATTTATAGAAATTTCTCTTCAAGGCAACAAATTTGATCAGAATCGAAACGTCATCAAGTGTCAAGCCGTAGTAAAAAATAAAGGAACTTATAATTATTTGCATAGAAATTGGTATCATAGTATTTTTAACTATGCCTCCAAGAAAAATTTAATAAATAAGAGAAAGAAACTAAGTAGTTATTATTTATTCTCAAGTTCTGTTCCCCTTGTTAAATTTCCCATGGAAACTTAAATAGTTTTCGTATTTTTTTTACGTTTAGTTTAAATTAAGTTACTCAATGATTAATTACACATGTTAGAATGACTTGAAAGAAATGTTAGTCTGATAATTTGATATTTAACTGCCTATATATTTAAATTACAAAGCGTAATCAACAAAAATGGCTTACAGTACCAAACTTTAGATTTCAGATAGAAAATAAATATAAATTTGAATTTTTTTCTTTTTCGATAGTATTACTATTATTTATGTATGTTTTGATAAATATTTAGCAAGCGAAATTTAAAATTCAGCTAAAATATTTGTAGGTTGTTATTATTTGAAACTATCCAGTTATTATAATTTACATCTTTACTATAACTTCTTCTTTCCGTATATTTTTTATTTGATAAAAAGTATAAAATAAATATGATAAAAGTGTTTATTTTTCTAAAACAATTCTGCCAAAATCTGGCCCGTCAGCTGTTTTTAAACTGTGAATTTGGTCTGCATGCAGTCTTGATTTGAGAATACGGCTTTAGATTACTAAAACTGCAAACTACATGCACGTCGGCGGTGGATATAATATAATTCGTGTTTGTTTTTTCTGTATATGAGTAAATGTAGTTTTGTTGAAATGTGACTTTGAATGGCAGCTTTTATTTCTCTATGTCCTTGCGTTCCGAATGGTAAAGATATGAAAACTTCAAGGCAGAATTTCTGTAAGGATTAAAAATATTATACATACTAATACATGCGTAACGATAAATACAGACAAAGAGTCATCGCCTTCAAGGCTATTTTACATACATTAAAATATATAAGTTACTGATAAGCATTTCTTTCCTGAAAAATTGCACTAAGTGATTGCGTTGGATTTCACACTTCAACTCATAAATGAAAGATAAACATTTCATCAAGCCGCAATTTTAACCGCATAAAAAGTCATTCTGTAGCATCAGCATAAATAGCCTTAACTTGCAGATTCCCAGGATTCATTCGTCTGAATATTTGCTGTTGCCAGATTTCTATTGTCCGCGAATATAACTTCTTGCGCGATTGTGTTAGTTCCGTGTTTGTGAATAGGGAAGCGCAGTATTCCAGCTTTCATAAGCACTTCTAACTTCTTCTACACTCCCTTTCTCTTAATTTTCCCGATTGAATTTATTTTATAAAATCATACTAACATACATTTTCTTCAGCAGAAATATGGCTGTAATATTCTACATACCTGTCGTCTTCGCACTGCTTTCGTTTGGTAAGTGAATCTCTTTTATTTTAAACGTATTTTACACAAGAAAATTAAGTATCTTTGGCTGATATCTGAAAAAATATCTAAATTCTAAATTTTTTAATGTATTTTAAAATAATTTAAACATTAATTTTTCTAAATTCTATTTTCTGTAATTAAGGTATGCTATTTTCTGTCTTAAATCAGATTTCCTTTGTTAAATTTGAAGTCAAAATTGTAATGCACAATTATTTGCAATGCATGAGTTCTAAGGTGGTATACATTTGTCTTCGGACACTTGTATTGTTGAAATTTATTTACATAAATCTTGTACTAAGTCATGAACAATAGTCTTCTAACACATTATTTTTTTCTCTATTTTAAGACTTGCTTTTTACAAAATAAATATCATCAAAATATTCTTTTTAGTAAAATAATTTGTTCAAAAAGTGCTACATAATAATTCCGACATTAAAAACTTTTATTGAAATGTTTTCGCATACGATGTTTCTTGCCATGTTTTTTTTTTTATTTTAAATAAAAGTACATCATAATAATTATCATCTGCATATAGAAATTTTATTGGTTAAGCAAAATACATTAACTGTTCCGTACCTGAAAGTATTGTGGCAAGACGTTAAAGACAAATTGTCTTAGAAATTTATTTATTCATCATTACAAAGATGGTAAAAGGATTCGAAATATCCCCCAAACCTGATTTTCTAAAACAGTGGAAACTGCGTGGAACTGTTGAAAATACACTGAAGTCGAGACTACATTCCAAGCTACCACAGAGGAATTGGAGATTTATACGATAAAAAATTAAGCAAGATCCAAAAACTAGTGCTTTCAGGAAATTTAGAAAAACGGTTTGCAATAAAAGGTTCACGCTAAAATTGTCCAATGTGTCATTAAGGCGTATGGATACAGTGGGGGATCTACAAGAAGGAAATTATTCATCAAAAAGAAAACAAGGAAAATATCCCTGGCATTCGCAGAATCCACAGTGAGCAAAGTTTATCATATTAAAATAATATTATGTTTGCGGACGAGGAGAAATTTAATATACCGGGTGATCAAAAAGTCAGTATAAATTGGAAAACTTAATAAATCACGAAATAATGTAGATAGAGAGGTAAAAATTGACACACATACTTAGAATGACATGCGGTTTTATTAGAAAAGCAATAATTAGAAAAGCAATAATCTAATCAGAAAAGCAATAATTAGCATTACAAATTAAGACAAAACAAAGATGATGTTCTTTACAGGAAATGCTCAATATGTTCAACATCATTCCTCAACAATAGCTGTAGTCGAGGAATAATGTTGCGAACAGCACTGTAAAGCATGTCCGGAGTTATGGTGAGGCATTGGCGTCGGATGTTGTCTTTCAGCATCCCTTGAGATGTCGGTCGATCACGATACACTTGCGACTTCAGGTAACCCCAAAGCCAATAATCGCACGGACTGAGATCTGGGGACCTGGGAGGCCAAGCGTGACGAAAGTGGCGGCTGAGCACACGATCATCACCAAACAACGTTCGCAAGAGATCTTTCACGCGTCTAGCAATATGGGGTGGAGCGCCATCCTGCATAAAAATCGTACGTTCCAGCAGGTGTTTATCAGCCAGGCTGGGACGATACGATTCTGTAACATATCGGCGTACCTCTCACCCGTCACGGTAGCAGTTACAAAACCAGAATCACGCATTTCCTCGAAGAAAAAAGGCCCGACAACAGTAGATGTGGTAAATCCAACCCATACCGTGACTTTCCTCGTCGTGCAATGGAGTTTCCACGACAGTTCTAGGATTTTCGGTAGCCCAAATTCTGCAGTTGTGGGCATTGACAGACCCTTGGAGCGTGAAATGAGCTTCATCAGTCCACAACAGGTTACTCAACCAATCGTCATCTTCCGCCATCTTTTGAAACGCCCACACCGCAACAGCTTCACTAAAAGCTTCACTAAATACACTAATACAGCTTCACTAAAAACGCCTTTTCAGGTAACGTCAACATGCTGCGACTGCTGGTGCATCTGATTCTATCTCTCATTACAGCTCCTTTTATACACGATTTTCATGCGCAGTCACTGACGTTTTGCTGTCCAGCGCCATCTGTCGGACATTTTTTGAACTTTTTTTGGTTCTAATAAAACCCCATGTCATTCTAAGTATGTGTGTCAATTTTTACCTCTCTATCTACATTATTCCGTGATTTATTAAGTTTTCAAATTTATACTGACTTTTTGATCACCCTGTATTTGGATTCGGTGGAAAATCTGAATCGATGAAAGCTGCATAAAAGCTGAATGAAAAATTGAATCCCAAATACCGATTGCCTAGCGGGTGTTTGGGTTAACGGTTTGGGGATGTTTCGCTGCCTCTGCTATGGAAAGTTTTATTTCTGTAGAAAATAATATGAATCAATATAAATATATAAAAATATTCTTAAGAAAACCTCAAAATATCTGCAACAAAACTTGGAATGCAAAATACACTGATGTTTTATCAGAATAACGATCTTAAACATACAGCCCTAAATATTCGCTTATGGTTATTATATAACAGTCCTGAAATTATTAAACCTCCTCCATATTCTTCGTACTTAAATCCTGTCGAACATAAGGAGTGAGTTGGAGAAAAGAATAATTGAACACGATATGTTTTCTAAAGCTCTACTTTTAGTAGAATTCTTGAGGTAATTCTTGAGGACTAAAAGTAATTCTTGAGGAAGAATGGAAAAAAATGGAGCATTCTTACAGGAAAGCATTATTTGGATTGATACTAAAGCACATAAAAAGTGTGATTTTAAGTAAAGGGTATCCAACGAAATATTGAATGTTCCCTTATTTCCATGTTTTTATTAAATAACAGCTTCTTATTCAAAGTGTCTGAATACTTATGTGAGTTCATTTTCTGAACTTTTTTAATGAAATATTTTATTCTGCTGAAAGGATTTTGAATAATTTTCTTCAAAACAAGAAGGTTTTAAAAAAGATGATCGATAGTTACATGAAAGAAAACTAAAGTCATTTCAGTAATATTTAGTAGCTGATATTTGCAAATAAAAGTAACAAACACACGAAAACAAATGTAATACAATGAATGTATGAAAACTGTAATAATTTTAGATGTTATTTCTTATATTTCATAGCATCTGAGAAATGTTTTCCTTTTCTAATACTGTCTGAGTATTTTTATAGCATCTGAACAACTTTCCTTGGTAATGCAGAAATGATTTTGAACTTGTCAGTGAAGTAGTGACAGATTTTATTTCCATTCAGTAAGCCCAGGTTTTTAGCTTTACTTAATCATTCTTCGTGGTTTCGAGTTTACTTTAAGTAACACGTTACGCTCCAATAACTCTTCGTTCCCTAAGTAATTATGAAGCGACAGACCAAGCCGAATCTCTTATGCATTATACTTACAAAATTTCTCTTATTACCCCTAAAATAACAAAGAATAGTTATTACAAATAACGCTCTCGCCGACTCTTCCATAATCGATGACTGGCAGAAAATAAACACATTTTTATCTAGCTTTTTCTAGATAAATAAGAGCCCTTCAAATCGATTTTTCAGGATATTTGTATTTATTCTTCAAAAAATGTAAAATAGATACGTTTATTCCTAAAACGTTTTTAAAGTGTGTAAAATTTTATGTTAATTAACCAATTATTATGATTCGAAACTTTTATAAAACTTCTTCTTTCCTTTGACTTCACCAGAATGCAAATTATTTGTAGGGTATTTATGCCGAGGATTTGAATGTCTTACAGCGAGAACTTCTGGCTTTCACTTCACGTCCTATCTCAAGCTCTGCCGAAATTTATTCCGGCTTTAGCCATTTTGCTAGTCGATTTCAAAGCGCTCCGTTAATTATTTGAGCCAGGTTGAGATTTTATGCATAGTCTGAGAGTACGTTCCTAATTTTTTTTTAAATTTCAGTTTATGTTAATTTATATATCAGTAAGTGGCGGACTTGTTAAGAATAAAGAGTAAATAAGCAGGTTATTTCAACCTCCGTAAGACTTTGTCATTTGAATTCAGATTGGAACGATACTTCGCTTGCCAGTCTAGTAGGGTTTGAAAGGCATTGATTTAAGCATGTATACGAGCAAAATTCTACAAGTGAAATTTATAATTAAGGATGTTAAATTTCATTCTTATGAAATCCTAAAATGCATTTTATATTTTATATATCTATTTTAAGTAAATAAAATTGATATAATAAGATATTTTATATATGTGTGTACAATAATAATATGCAAATATTGATTATTATCTTGAATAGGAATCATTTTCTAATATTACCTCATATTTACTTTTTATACCTCTAAAATCTCTGTAAACCCATCTATAAAACATTTTATGAACATTCCTTTTAACAATTCTTACATTTATCTGAAATGTTTGTTGTGGTTTTATATATCCATAAAAAGCATTTTTGCTTGAGATCTAAATTTATAAATCTTAGTCGATACTGAAAGACCCCAGTAGCTTTCAAATTTTTCAATATAGGAGTACGTAGAACCAGAAAAGGAGAAAACCTGTACTTTTATTTTAAAACTTTTTAATAAAAGCAAATAAAACATTTGTACCTAATGAAGCACAAAAATATACCCTTTTTTAATAAGAAAATATAAAGGAAATTTGACACATGAAATGTGTAATTCAAGCTCCGGAATCTTGAGTTGTACTTTATCAACAGAATTTGGAAAAATAAATTTAAAATTTTGTACAGTTTTCCAGGTTCACTTTAAATAAAAGCAAATGCAAAATGAAGAAGAGTATTTTAAAACCCTCTGATCGTCACGGGGTTTCTCTAAAAAAGTCCGAATTTCCGAAACCTGTTACGAGAAAGAGGTATATTCTTGATATTATGCCAAAATATCCCTGGTATTTTATACCTGTGTTTATGCACTTTTAACATATTACTTAAATTTCTTGGACATATTTCAAGATGCAGGCATATATACGTTCTTACAGGCATCACAAAAAATATTCTAGGCCGTACATATACGGCCTTGCCTGTTAAAGGGTTTTAAAAGTTAACATAAATACTATATTTCCTCGCGCATTTTTTCTTCCTAGATTTTTAGTGCTAGGTTCCGAAAATTAAAAAAAATATTCACATAGTTTTCCCCCCCTCCTCGATTGTATATTGTTTTCCCCTCTGAAGGCAAGTTTATTGGTAATTACTATTTAAAACTTTCCAAAATCAAGATTGTTTTATTGATTTATATTCTGTCGAAATTGCGCAGACAGTAATGGCTAAGATTTTAAAAACTAGAAATTAAATCTTACTGTATTACAATTGTAGTTTTAATAAACATTTTATTCAAATTTTACTTCTTGTTTGTATTACTGAAGTTTAATTAAACTTCTATTCAGTAGAAAGAATAATAATTCTATATAGCGAAAAAAGGTAAAGGCGTTAAGTTTAATCTTCCATCAACACTTCTCATTAATATCGCTTGGTGGCTCTATTCTGTTACGGTTTTTCTGTTCCTGGTTTCTATATCAGTTCCCTTACTACAACCACTTCCATTAGATTCCGTAATCTACCACATGTTACATTTTTTCACTTGCATCAGACCACTGCAAATGACAAATAAAACATTCTGACATATAATGCTGCGAATTAGATTGACATAAAAATTTTACGTAACCTTTGCCATGAAGGTTTCAATTTACAGAAACCAATGCAATGACAATTTTTTGCGTTATGATGATCAACAAGTACATTTTGCGCTTAATAACAAGTTACAAAATTAGTATGCTTCTTCTTCCAGGCTAAAATTTAAAAATGTGTTTCGAACTTATTTCAACTCTCCATGAAAAGCTACTGCAGATGGAGGATCCCTACTGTAGGGACTACGTAGTGAAGCCTAGGAAATTAAAAACCCAATATGGATTTATTCAAAAAATCTTGGATATGAAGAAAGATCATGAGATTCCAGGTACTATACAACCTCTCCTGATAACCAGAAGCCCTTTGGAGGTAATTAATGTCGAAGTAAGGCTAGACCTAGTGGAAACCATCCATAGAAAGAGAGATGTTGCACCAAGCGTTTTGAAATGTCTCGCTTTGGAGATCATTGCGACTAGATATCCACCTATTCATTGGCTGGCCATTTTTACTGACGGTTCTCAGTTTGACTGTCATTTTAAGGTTGGGGCTGGTGTGTTTTCGAATCTCTTTTCTTTCTACGTCCCTGCAGGATACATTGGTACCTCCTTTGATGGCGAAGTAGTAGCCATCTGTTTAGCCCTACAGCAATTAATAGCTTTTCATTACAAGTTTGCAAAGGCAGTCATTTTTTCTGATTCTCAAGCAGCCATTCAATCAATTAGCTCTGTTGAATACCCATTAACGCCTGAAATTTTGCAATGCCAAGAATTCCTGAGAACTCTCACTTTAAAGGGGAAACAAATCGTCATCCAGTGGTCCAATTTATTGGTTTAATAAGTAACAAAGTATGTATTAATCATAATAAAGTAATTTTTTTCCGTATAATGATAAAGGCAATGCTGAGAGTAATATTTCATTTTAGAAGTAACCTTAGAATTTCGAATGCATGGGGCATATGAAACCATAGCCCTTACCATACCCTTACCCATTCGAAAACTCAGAATAAACTAGCTGTCTTTTTTTTCTGTAATCTAAGCACGTATTTACAAAACTTCAAATGAGAACATTATTTTTCCTTTTTCCTGCCGTTAGATTAGGCATTTTAAAACAAAAGAAAATATTTTTTCGGAAAAATAAAAAAGCAAGCATATTTTTTCGATAATTAGTTCGATAATAGAACCGCCATTGATACTTCATCTTACTTCAGCTCAAAAAAAAAAGTAAAATAGATTTTCATTCACGAAGATCGAGCACAGGCTGGTCTTGTGAAGTACTATAAAAAACTTTCTAGTTATGATTAATATAACAAAATATCAGAGTACTTAAATAAGTGAAGAAACCACCCAATATTAAAGAAAAACAGTCCTTAGTCGTCGAGTGATGTTGAGTTCCACTGTCTACATTATTGCTTGAATCCCTCGGAGGGATTCCAAAGATTCACTTTCACTTTAATTATTATTCTCCTCTCTCTACTATCTTAAAAAGTTGGCCTTGGAAATCGCAAACAATATGACAAAATACTCCATCAAGGTGTTCACTCGTGGTAGCAAAATTGCTGACAATGCAAACACTAGAATTTACTCCTAGACCTTTCAGGAAAAATGACTTTTTGAAAACATAACCTGGATTTTTGTTCGATTTTCAGAAGCGAAGTGATAGCAATTCACGTGCGATTCGTAGCTGTTCTAGTTGAGAAGGCATTTGACGATCTTTAGGTCTTATTTGATAGCCGTAGGTCCATACAGTATCTTAGCAACTGGATCTCAATGGGCGACAAACCCTCTATTCCCATTCCATTGATTCTACAACGTTATGCATCTGCGCACGTGATTCTCGTAAAAGATGAATGCATTTTCGTTGCCCCATTTCTCTCACCTTTTGCGTGAGTGGCTACATACTCAAAACATAAAACAAATACTTAAAATCAATATAAATCTGAATCATAGAACAAAGAGAAATATTTAATACTTCACTCTCATTGCTCGAAAACAAAATTAATACTGAGAAATAATGCCACAAATTATACAGTACAAAGAAATAAATCGTAATAATTCAAATGCATGAATAGCATTATTCTACTGGTGGCGAAAAGAGTTTGACCATCTTGAGAATTATCTGTTACATTATTCATTTCCAGTCTAAACGATCTCTGAAGTAGTATCAAGAATGCAAGATTACTGGTTATAACAGCAACTTTTATTTTGACACCTCGACCCGGGATCACCCGAATCACGCATGCTGAGTTCCAATATGCACGGCGGTTCTTATTCTGATCCTCCAGCAGGACAATTTCTTCTACATAGACGAATTTATTTTTAGAATATTTGCCTTTGTCTTATATACTCAGAGCTAAATCTGAGTCTTAACAATTCTGCCATTCTCTGGAGATATTTCGCTCTTTTACGTAATTTTCCCTTATCCATACTGTCAATGTCAAGCACAGTCGACTGTGGAGTTTCATACGAAAATTTTTCACAGACACGTAAGTAAGCGGTCTTGAGTTGTCAAAACGTTAGCCAGTTTCGAGTCCCATTCAAATTTCATCAGCTCGATTTCCGAAAGTTTCTGTTTTATGGCCTTAACTGTTACTGATGAAGTATCGCCATTCGTGTACCCGTAGAAGGCTGTGAACACTTACCATTTTTTTCTGTTGGCTTTGACTTTTAACTTAAATAATTTGTCGTAATATTATTAATTTTCTTTCGTATTCTTATTAAGTGCAGCCGTTTTTCTGTAGAAGTTACAAAAAGAGTCATCAGTGTTTTGTAAAGTTTTATACTTTTCAGAAATTTGATGTAAGCAAATTTCTAAATCATCGAAGTTCGGAAAATCTGATCGAATCAGCTCTTCCAACTTATTAGCTGTTTTCGTAAATGCGCTTACTTCCAGTTGCAGAAGTGTTTTAAATGATGAAAATATTCATATTTTAGTAAAATTTTAAAAAACTCAGTTTTCGACAAATAACGAAATTTAACTTTTAACGCGGTCTGCGGCTCCTATACTTATATTTCAGAAAGTTTTATACTCGTTACGCGAATATAAAATTATTAGAAGTTTAAGGTTGAGAAACTAACTAGATATTTAATTTCAAAATTTGCAGTATTTTATGTCGTTTTCAACTTGCCTCGAGGATAGGTTAATTACGTAACTTAGAATAATTGGGGAAATAAGTTTAATTGAAATGAAACAAAAAATGTAAACAAATTTAAGGCCGTACAAGGAATTCATGTGGTGCTCACATCATATTTTTTTCTATGCATTCTGGCATGTCACTGCTGTGTTATTTAATGCAAAACAGAAAGCTTTGGGCTGCATAAAATTAAACAAAGAATTCTAATTAAACTCTTGCTGAACTTTAATTTAATGGCAGAACACTGTGGGTATGAATATTCTTCAAATTTAGCTTTTCTTGCGTTTCCAATAAAGCAAATAGTCTGATTAGTAAAATTCATTATGTTTTATTAAATTAAAAACAAAGCGTCGAAACCTTTACATCTCAAATTCACAAATTTTCGGAAATAAATTAGCTGACGTAAGACATTTTTTCAATTCTGTTACGACAAAATTCAAGGCTTCCGAATAGGTTAAAAAAATAGAGAACCACTGCAAAATATAAATGGAAGTTCTGATGACTGTTGATTTCACCTCAGAAAAAGTACTAAAAAGTCTATTAAGTAAAATTTAATTTTTAAAAATAATTTTGGAAGCAGATATAAAAAAATATGTTTTTAATGCTTACGAAATCCCACCGGTATCCGAATAGATAAGATAATTGACCACTGTTACTTATAATCTCTCCCATTGAATACTGGTAGTTCGACTCTAGGAAATGGGTCGACTCAATCCGATTTTCGTGGCTTTCCCACGGGTACATAAATAAGAACCTGTTTCTCTCAGAAATTCCTTCTAACGCAGATAGGCCTTATGTACTTTGATATAATCGATTAACCAAACAAACAATATATTTTGGGAATAATGTTTTTAATCTCCCACCAACCTATTCTTACAATGATGACTGTGTGTATGTATGTGCGTGACAATTTTCTTCATCCATAATAACTCTTATATCAACTTTCAAAAATTTCTGTTTTCAGTAATTAAGGGCTTTGCATTCATATATATATAAAGAGATGATTATATTTTGGGTAAAATGTTTCAAACGGAAGAGGTGCTGGCCACATCAGATTTTAACATCATTTACTTTCCAGTTTCCAAATTTGCATATACATATACCATTAAACTGGATTACATATAATTTATTCTTTTACCTAACAGTCAGTAGCGCATGAAAAAGAAAGATCGTATAAGGTTTTTGAACGTGTTCTTTAATTCCAGCCGTGAATCCATGCAGCTGCCATTTCTTTTGTGCTGAAAATGAAGAATTTGTGGACTGCATCAATCTTTGCAACAACTGCCTTGACAAAGGAAGATGCGTAACGGATGTGTGCGTCTCAGGATGTGACTGCGTCGAAGGATACTATAGGAATACAGATGGTCTCTGCGTGCCAGAGAAACACTGTGATATCACGAATGGTAAGTGAATATTAATACTTTATTCAGATATACAATAGCTACAAGCAGCATATTTGTCGTTCTGGTAATATCCGTGCATTTATTATTTTGTAATAAAAAATTTTTAAAAAGCTATTGTTGTGCGGTGACTTAAGTGTTAATAAATTTCAGAGTCTGCTATATTGATCAGTTTTTTTTTTCGCACTGACTAGGACATTAGCATTGAAGATGTAACTGTTTCTTTTTTTTCAACTATTTTTAACTCGTAGCTATCTTATCTTTTATCAGAGGTGCTAAGGCAACAAGAATCATTAATATTCATGAATTTCCAGGACTATATTCGAAGGCTTAAATATAGAACCGTCTTCATCTGCAGAAACGCAAAAGACGATAGAGAAGTTTGTGCTTAGTCGATAACAGTAAGAGGAATAATCATAAAATAATTTCCTTAAAAGCTGAGCGTAAAGACAGATTGGAATTGGAATTGTTAACTAGAACAAGAACTTTTATGAATGTGAAACGTCTTTCGAAAATCTAATTCGCCAATGAAGAGGTTTTTGAGTGATTTGTTTCTGCAGAAAAATCGAAAAGAAATTTAGTAATTGCACAGGATAATAATTCTAATTAACTTCTTTTTTCTAAGTAACTATTTAACATTATTTAGGAGATATTCAAATGCTAATCACTATCTCTGTGTGATTCACCAATAAAATGTTACCTATTTCGTGGTATATTTTGATACATTTTTACTTCCTTGTACGAAATAAAGAAAGAATCGTAATCTTGAAAAATTGCGGATATTGAGTTTCAACAGAAATATCCATTTTGACTATTTTTGTAGTGACATTTATATCTACGAACAAAATAAAGAATTAAAAAGAATGACCTTTATCCCAAAACGGATCCTGAAATAGATTCAAAACGGATTTTCTCGTGTGTCTGTACGTACGTAGTACGTATGTATGTATCTCCTATAACTCAAAAGGTATTAGCCGTAGAACCCTGAAATTTTGCATGTGGGACTGCTATAACATCTAGTTGAGTACCTCCCTTTTTTATTGCAGTGGGCAGCACCAGAATTCGATATACATATATACTTCTTTATTCGACTTAAGAGTCTTAACCTGGCCTTTATTTTGGCGATCATTCGTCTTAATTATATATTTCCAGTTACAGAAGTACTATTTTAAATGATGAAAACATTTATGTTTCGATTATATCAATTTTTTTAATTTTGGGATAAATAACGAATTCTAACTTTTAATTCGGTCTCCCGTTTCCTATACGCATATTTGAGAAAGTTTTATACCCGTTACAAAAAAAAAATTGTACGAAATTTTGACTCCAGTACGACAAAAATTAACTGGGATATTTAATTCCAAAATGTGAAGTTTTTGATGTCATTTTCAACTTGCTTTGAGCGATTGGTTAGTTAAATTAGAATAATTCAAGGAAATATGTTTAAACGAAATGCGGCAAAAAATGTGTATAATTTATTAGGGTGTACAAAGAAGTCATGAGGTATCCACATCAGAATTATTTTCTTTATCACATCGTATACAACGACCACCGGATATACCGAACCAAGCTTTTGAAAGTCACGTTATAGCGTGTTTTCAATGCTCTTTAAAATTAATGAGTCGTGGGAGAGGGTATTAAGACTTCATTCAACGAAATCAAACTGCTGACGTGTTATCGCCTACCTAAGTCTTTAGTTCGGCAGCTGTTGTTAAGATCATTAAAATTAATCCATAGCCAAAAAAAATTGAAAAATTAAATGGGTTCTTGCCATGAACCGAAACGCGGATTTTCCAGTTTGTAAGCTATATATGTTATCTACTAAACCACTCGAGCATGTAAGTGAGGCATACATTAGTTTTGCAAGTGCAAATTAACAAAATTTTTAGTTAATAATTTCGCGGGTAATTTTGGAGAGTGACTAGCTTGGCTATTGAGAAAAAAAAACATTTTTCTTATTGATGTTTCTTCTTCGGAACACGAGTAAAGATTCTAGTTTAAAGTATTTTTATTAAACTTTTCATAGTGATAGCGAAACCCTACGTGATTTGATTCATTCGATGATCTGAGCCATAGGTCATCATATATTATTCAATCAGCTTTGAATGATATTATGTTTTTAAACCCTTGTATTATGCTTAAATTTAAAAAAAAGTACTCAGTTATTAACATTTTATTATAATTACTTACATCGAAACGGAAGAAAATTCTCTGCAAATGGGAATCTAAAAATATAACTCTGCTATTCTGTAGTGCAAATTCAAAGAAAATTTAATGTTTATATTTAAAATATTACATATATTATAAATTTAAATGTGCATACCTTTTGCAGTAAATTCCTGCCCAGAAAACGAAATCTTTCTGGAGTGTGGTTTAGCTTGCCCTCTTAATTGTTCAAGCAGAAATAAACCACGAACATGCACTGATCAGTGTATCAGGGGATGCTTCTGCCGACCTGGTTTCCTCAGGAATGAATACGGCATTTGCGTGCCTGAAAAAGAGTGCCCTCAAGGTAATTCAACTAACTTCTCTCTCAGCCTTTCCTTCTTTTGTTTTTAAAAAGTAATTACTAAACAAAGTGTATTGTTTTAAAATTTATCTGAATGTAGATCAAGTGAACGTCTGGAAGTTGTAAAACCTCTTCAATTATTGTCCGTCTCGAGGAGAATTTTAAAACATGCTAGTTATATATGTATATATTTAGAGGGTAGGGCTTTGATCACCGTCTTTGGAATATTTTGCTTTTGCAAGCTAAATGAACATCATCATTATTATACGAAGCAATTTTTTTATTATTTTTATCGTCTAAAAATTGTAAGAAATAATAAAATTCGTTGTCTTCCTTTAATGTGTATTATGAATTTGAATATGTAAAATAATTTTAATTACATAAAAGAAAGTGTTTGCTAAAGTTAATTTTTAAAGAAATATATAAATACACATATACACTGGAATGCAAAACTTAAGCAACAATGTAAAAATTTAGCAGATAGCCATGAAATTGCAGAAAAGGAGGTCTGGAGTTCTGTACCGTGAACACGTAAGTCAGTAGAAACGTCATGCGTATGCAAATATCTGGAACGAAACGTCAGAGGCGACGTGAGCGTACACAAAACGCGTGATGTCGGCGTGTGCAGCTCAACAGTAAAATAAAAGGAAAGACGGAGACGCAATTCAACATATTCCCTGCAAGTGCCAGTGAGTCAGTTCGTGAAATATGGCTAGAAGAAATCACCTGGACGACTTCACACGTGGAAGAATGATCGGAAAAGCTGGAGGAGGGGCGTACTATCACCACTGTAGCTGCAGAGTTCGGAATCAACAAAAGTGTCGTTTCGCACGCTTGGAAAGCGTTCCAAACCACAGGTACAGCTGTTAGAAAGGTTGGTGGTGGCCGCCCGAGGACGACATCTGCAGGGGATGAATCGTCCTGCAAGCGAAAAGAGGCCGACAGCAGTCAGCAAGCGCCATTGCTCAGCAACTCTGTACATCAACGGGGCGACAAGTGTCGCGGTTTACTGTGGCCAGACGCCTTCACAAAGGGGGCCTATTCACCCGCCGTCCTGAACGCTGCCTCCCGTTGAAAGTTGGCCACCGACGCCACCGTTTACAGTGGTGCAGAGAGCACAAAAACTAGACAACTAATCAATGGAGTCGTGTGCTCTTTACGGATGAGAGTCGGCTCAGTACCAGAAGCGATTCTCAACGCGTTTTGATTTGGAGACAGGTCGAAACCCGGTTGTATCCCAGTAACATCAAGGAAAGACACTGTAACGGTGGTCCTGGAGTTCTTGTCTGGGGAGGCATTATGCTGAACGGGCGAACTGAGCTCCACGTTTTCGACAGAGGGTCTGTAACCGGGGATCGCTATTTTGAGGAGGTACTCTACGTTTGTTCGGAGGTGCCATTCGCCCAGACTTAATTTTTATGGATGACAGTGCACGGTCACATCGGACTCTTGCTGTTGAGGAGCTACTGGAAAGTGAAGATATCACTCGAATGGATTGGCCAGCGCACTCCTCAGATTTAAATCCTATCGAACATGTGTGGGATACTTTGGGGAGACGCATTGCAGCACGCTTACATCCTACGGAGAACATCCAACAACTCAAACAAATGCTGATTAAGGAATGGGCACTTCTACCGCAAGAAATGTTGCACCAGCTGGTTCTGAGTAGGCGGAGACGGTACGAAGCAACCATTGCAGTGAGGGGAGGGCATATCCCATATTAAGGAACATCTTCTTGTTATTCTTCCTCTTAGATAGACAATCATGAGTCACAATACTATGCGTTCAATAAAGCTTGTTTTTGTTTGATTCCATACCGTATGCATTGTATTCCTTTTTCAGCTCCGATGTTTTCGTCATCCTTTACGTACATAATACTCTCCTTCATTTCTGCATTTCATGTCTCTCAGTTGATTTCTCGTGGAGTTATGGCAAAAAATTCTGCTGTTGCTTAAGTTTTGCACACCAGTGTATATATACATGTGCATGTGTGTGTGTGTGTGTGTGCATGTGTGTAAAATATAAAATATCTAATATGTAAAATATAAAGGTCTAGCTTTCAAATAATAAATAAATAACCTTTTAACTTCCGTTTCATTCTAAAAGTAACAGCAATAAATTTTTCTCCCTGTGGTTCTGATGCGTACTTACGAATGAAATCTGAACGCGAAATCCTGTACATTAAAGTGTCATGTGATCTGAAATGGAATTCGTGTAAAAAGATTAATTGCATCGCAACTCTTTCTTCTCTTCGCTCGTCTCTTCTGCTGCTTTCCGCTGTGTCGCTATACGCAAAGTTTTTTACTTAAATTTAGTCCATTCTTTAATAAATATGAACTGAAAAAAATTGTGGGGTGCATAGTGCACCCACAGTAATAATGTGAATTATCCAAGAAAAAATTATTTGTAGAATTTAGTGTTATGTGTGTCATCTTGTTAAGTACGCAGCAAAGTCTTCAAATTATGATGCAGTCCTCTCCAATGTCAATTCGTTGCAACGCTCACCAAGTCATCTTATTTTAATAATGGCACAGTTTTCTGCAATAATGCTGTCTTATCACAATAATAACGCAGTTTTATTGCCCAGACACACACACACACACACACACACACACATATATATATATAAAACATTTCAACTCTTCGTCTTCCACAAAGCATACCCTGAAATTTACACAAGTACGTTACAGTACTAACAAAATAAATAAACGTACACAGCGCAAAAAAAGGTTCTATTCCTCCCGTTCTATTGGGCCGATTGATGAAATTCAGCTTGTTTTTCATGTCTCGAAACAGCAACTTAGGACATGTATTAGATTTATATATAGCATTGTTCTAATATAGGTATTTTGACACAAAATCGAAATATTTCTGAAATAACATACCAATTTATTTCCATATTTCGATTCCGCGACTCAAATTATGCCAAACTGTCAAGTTTTGTAAAAATCGCACGAGTAGTTTTTAAAACATCAGTTCTCAAACTTTTACCTCCTCAATGTTAATTGAAATTGATATATATTTACTAATATCTCTTTTACTTGATTTCTTCTTCCAGAATTCGAAATTTAGGTTATGATCCAAATATAATTTGCCCAATTTTTATGATTTAGTTTTAAAATTTGTATTTTTAAATATTTTTATAAATTTTTCGAAAATTTTGCATTATAGCCTATAAAATTTTTAACATTATCTTAATGTAGATGTATTCCTAGGCACACCTGCAAAAATGTAGACTTTTTATTTAAAATTTCCTAAGATGTACGTGAATTTACATATTCGCGCGTTTCGAAATTTCGCATATTTGTTATAAGCGATAATAACCCTGAATGTGGTTTACGCATTTTGTTAAAATTATTTGAAAGTATGAAGGATGACTTTTTTTCCTCTCGTGTGCAATGAAAAAAAGGAAAGGAAAATGGGTTGCTATAAATTAAGAAGCTCGCCAAGTGAATTATTCTTGGCGCAAACTGAAAAAAAAATGTGCCAAGGTAAATTTTTAAATTTCTCCATAAATTTCTACCCAAAGTTATAAAATGTATTATCTAGGCATAATTTGAGTTGTAGAATCGAAATATGGAAAAACATTGGAATTTTATTTCAGAAAAGTCCGAGTTTGTGTCAAAATGCCTACATTAGAACAATGCTATATACAAATCTAATGCATATCCTAAGTCGCGCTTTCGAGACATGAAAAATAAAAATAGAATTTCGTTAATCGGCCCAGTAGAACTGTCCGCCCCCCTTTTTATTTTCTCAGTGTACAATAGCACTTAAATTGGGCAAAAAGTTATTCAAAAACAATAAATAAATAAAAATTATAAATAAGTAGTAAAAAGTAAAAGAAAAATAATGTAAAGGAAGCAATAAAAAAAAGAACTCAATAATCTGAACTGAGAATTAAATTTCGAAAAGCAGAAATTGTCTCTTTTGTCCGAAGAAGTTTAGAAAAGAATTGGTGACCAAGATACAGGCAAGCGCTTCAAAGCAGCCTGGAGTATCTTCCTCTGCTGCTATGATGAATGCACTTAAGAATAATATGCTTATCTTTATGGCCGCTAAAGCAGCTGTCCAAATCGCATTCAATAACTCTTCAAATTACCATGTCCAGTCAAACTGAGTTTTAAAGAATTAAAATCTATTGAAAATTTACCAACTTTTATTCTGTGAAAAGCGAAAAGTTGCAGAAAAAAAACTTACCAAAGTCCATTGAGGTTTTGATGGGGCGAGATATTATGTGTTCTAAATAAAGCTAGCATCATTTCTATAAAAGCGCTACCAATAAGAAAGGGGAATAGATTTAAATCAATGTGACGTATCTTGGTTAACTTTTCTACAGCATCAGCTCTCTCATTTCCAAAATTTCCGCAGTATAAAAGAACGTAAACAAAATGAACATCGATATCAAGGTCTTAATAATAATCCGAATTACAAGCAACAGCAAGTTTCTCTGAAATGCTAAGTTTCTCTAATAATTGTAGCTAAGAAAGAAAATCACTGCATATTAACATTTAGAAAGAAAATCACTACACTATGCACACTAAATTCAA
The DNA here is from genome assembly GCA_000611955.2 of Stegodyphus mimosarum. Classification (NCBI taxonomy): domain Eukaryota; kingdom Metazoa; phylum Arthropoda; class Arachnida; order Araneae; family Eresidae; genus Stegodyphus; species Stegodyphus mimosarum. The sequence continues at coordinate 152,721 of KK114672.1, forward strand.
ACCACTGCAAAAATTGTGAATCCACCATTCTTTCACTATGCTGTGACAAACAAAAAGATTCCAAGAGCTCAGATTAAATAGCAACTTAGCCTGAAATACAGAGCATTCATTCTGTACTGTTTGAAATCTCTTTCTTCTTTATATTCATAAACAACAAAAGCAAGGCCAACATTATCATTCATCTAACTTTAGTCTGTAAAAAAAATTAATTTGTACTTTTCAAGAACAACATCATAATAGAGAATAACTGGTATAGGATTCCTATTAAAAGAATGCGGAAAAGAAGAAACTGGAAAACTTTCGACAAGAAAATTTGATGAGGATTCCATGCAAAGATTTCTTTCATCGCAATATTGCTCAAAATCTGACTATCTATGATTGGAATACCAGCGACAGTAAAAAGTGCCCCGTAACTAATAGTCCGGTAGCCGAAGTGAATTTTCCTTATAAGTTTGCAGTTTACTTTTTTCAGTAAAAAACGTCATCTATTGTTGCTTCAAAAGATGAAGCAACTTGCTCTGACGACAGTTCAGTTCCTGAAATTTCAATGTTTTTAGAAAATTAGTTTAAATACTGAAAGAATAAATCTTCTTCCAAACATTTGTCATCGTAATGTTATTGTGAAAATCTTTTCAAAAATTAAATTTGTGGGGTATTACTATTTAAGTCTAAAGTTCTAACTTAGAACCCCACGAACGCCAACAAGCGAATAATCACCTAAGTGTGTGAACAGAACACGTAAGACTTGAAGAGGGTTTAATAACCTTTTATTTTTTAGTATATTTATAATCAGTTCCTACTTGGAACTTTACACAAAGTCGCCACTCGGGCTTGAACTTAAAATAATAATAATTTAAACTAAAACTAGCTTAACTAGGCTATTTAAAAGGTATAGCCGAAGCTATCAGAAATCTAAATAGTTAGCCCCTAAGTATTAATTAAATCGGCGAATCCAAGCAAGGGCCTAAGGTATGGCCGAGCCTAGTAACAGCTAAGAGAGACCTAGCCAAAAGGCAAACGCGCTAGTCCGGGAATCAGACTCTCTCTCCCAAAGTCGGTGAAGTCACGACTTAAATAGTACTCTTCCTCATTTGCATTAACTGCGTTTCTGAATTTATATTCTGGCAGGAAATTGTAAGCTGAAATAAGAGTGGTAACATACAAAATTTAAACTAACTGTTAATAAACTTAGGATAAACCTTACAAGTTTACTTTCCTCTAACTCAGACGTATATTTTAGCATTATTTGCAAATAAATGTTCTTGTAAATATCTCTCAAAATTGCGTTTATGGTTCTTTTGTACCTCTTTCTAGCTGCATTTAGTTGTTTGCGCATACAGTCAGTCTTGACTGACTATCACGGAAGATTATGTGAAAGAGATTTCACCAATGGGACGGACTGCTTCGCAGCAGCTGTAATTGCAGTTTGACAGCAATTCTTTCTAGCATCTCTGGGAAAGTACAATAAATGTTACATCAATATAACTAGATCCCAGCTGGCCACAAAAATACCCACAATCTTCGTTAACAACAAAAAGATTCCGAGTGCTCAGATTTGATTAATTTACTATTTGAATCCATACACCAGATCAAATGTTGCATCTTTTTCCTCTAAAGACACCGTGTGATTTTTGTAAGATCAATATCAGTATTCGTAGAGGGTTCAAAACAATAAGAAAACAAGACAAAATGAAAATTTGCATCTGAAATATCAACAGTAATCATGTTATGATCAGTATTTTCTAAATCAAGGAAAGCGGATACAGGACGTGAACGAATAATAATGGCCGCCTTGATAGTTTCAAAAGTCGAATTAAGTTTGTGAATACTCAGAAAATGTTCCTTTGAAACAATGTTGCTCTTGAATAAGAGCAACGTCAATGTCAATACTCTCCATATGAAGAATTAATTTCTGCGTGGCAACTTTAGATTTATGCAGATTTAGCTAAATAAAACTTAGGGAAACAAAAGAAGTACTAGCCATAATAAGTTTGAGTACTAGCCATAATGAGTTTGAATAGTACTAGCCATAATAAGTTTAATCATATTTTAAAAAACTTGTAGAGACATTAAGTATTTTTAAGCAGGAGCCGTGAAAAATGAGCAATGCCCTCGTCGGGAAACGAATCTGAGACCTCTCGAACACGCGCTGAGTATGCTAATTACACCACGAAGGCATGCTAAGAATGCGGGAGAAATACCTTATATACTGTCCCTTTAAAAGGGCAACTGGGGATTACGGGGACCCAGTTGCCAAATCCTGGTGGTGAAAAATCATCGTCCACCACCTTTTTAGTTCGGGCGTCACTGTACAGACATTGCTCATTTTTCACGTCTCTCAGAGCCAAAACTCCTAATGTCTCCACAAACTCATGTGTATTATACCAATTTGAAATGATTAACATCAACCTTTTTGATAGCATTCTTAAGTCTTTCATTAAACTGGACACAGTTTGCACATATCTGAATATCCTGATTACATTCTGAGGTTTTATGTTCTCCCATAGACCTAAAGCAGGTTAACTAATTCCTGCACTCAGACGCCTTATGATTGTATGATAAACATTTAAAACAGAGATTTAAAACAACAAAATCTTCTATTTTACGCAGATTCCAGTTTAGTTTTAAGGACTTGCAAATTTCTTACGACAAGCTTCGTTTCTTTCGATTGCAATCTGCATTCCATTTCTAAATTTCTTCAATAAAAATTTCAATTTTGTTTGATCCAATACTTCTCTTAATTCCTATGATTCAGGATTCTGCTCTTTCAGCGCATCTATGATTCTGCCTCACTGATATTATTTGGAACATTTTTTAGAAAAAGTGGCGAATTTCTACCTTTAGTAGAAACAGAAGTTAAATTTGGTTAATTCAATGCAGCCGTTTCGTATCTTCTTCTGAAGAGCACCTTTTTCCCAATACATTTCGTTGTTTCGATACCAGCCCTCGCTTTTCTTGTAGCGACTTCAACTTTTATCAGTCTTTAAACCTCTTCAGCTTCAAACTTCTTTACAGTTAAAAGTTTTAATTCGTCAAGAGCACCTTTTGCTTCCTTCTCCACCTGAACATTTAGATTGCTTTTCACATTTATGCAATGTCCAATTACCTGCAGCAGTTCTCAAATGCGTTGTAAAATGTATCCTTGCCAGCTGCCATCATGACAGCAGCGTCGCCGACAAGATAGGCTTGGCTACTATTTCCCTGTATAAAACATAAAAAAATGCACATACCTTAAAATCTGAGTTCAGTCAAGGCAGTGATACTAATTCCACTTAAAATATCATAAAAACACCAGAAAAATGCAAAATATAAATGCAGATAAATAATTATACCAAAAGCCAAAAACACACTGTATTTACACGTGCATCACAGTGCCCTCTCGCAACGAAACATATTAAATACAGTTTTGTTTCTGGTTGGAAGCAATGCCTCAGAGTAACAAGAATTATTTTTAAGCAATTTTATTATACTTTTACATTTATATATTTTGATCCCTTTTTAAGTGTTCTCCACCAGCATTGACACAGCTATCCTTACAACAATTTTGCCACTACTGGAAATGGGGAAACAGTTCTGAAATTTTTGAAACGGAATATTATTCAAGATATGCAACGTTATCCCTAAATTGCCATTTTTATCTGCTAAATTGCTTCTTCACAGCAATTCTGTCTTTAGAAAGAGTAGCAGTAATCGAGAAGAAAATTTGGTCAGTTTTATGAGTGAGATATAAACACCATGCTGTGTTTTCCTAATAATTATCGGATGGACAGATATCATTTTGTTATCTAGTCAATAGTCTTTCGACTATTTTTATTAAGAGTTTATCGCCCTTTTTCAATGTTTTCGTCATTTCTGCTCCTTGGGCTCTTTATAAATCGCGGCAGTCTTCATTTGACATGTCACGCTTTTGAAAGCTGGAAAATCACTCGCATGTGTCAAATGTACTTAAAGCCTCAGGGGTTTACTGAAGCATAAAGATGCTTCTTAGTTGGTACATCTTTTGTATTTTTAACAAATTTGGCTGTAATATTAGGCATATCATCTAGAAATCTTTTCTGTTATGTTCAATATAGCACTGCAAAAATCCCAATACGCTGCAAGCAACAACTCCTCAGCAACAATGAATTTTTTAGGTTGATACCCTTTGGCGGGTCGGCACTGGAAATACTAAGTTAAAATGTAACAAGCTGATCTTAAGAGGAAGATCCATGAATCAATTAAGAAGCGCACTATCATTCCAATTATTTGGGGCAATCTGATCTCACATAAGATTAAAACGTACAGTAAAAAAAGAAAATCCAAGCTAACAAACATAACGCAATAAACAGCAGAACTACTTAGCTATTGCTGCACAAGCTTTCTAATATCTGATCCTGGTTGCGGACATTTGTAATGCAGTATAGTTTATGGGGTATGTCTTGTTTATACTATTAGTTGATGTAAATAGCAAACAAAAAAGCCGTGCTAAAGGCCCTAATTCTGTAAAGATTGTTAAGGGAATCTTAGGATAAAAAAATCTATAATCTATGCGAAATGTTGCATAAATTTTTGTTGTTTCCGTACTTCTAATTTTACAATCTGGTTGGAAGACACTTCATCGGTTAACTGATTCAGAATTATTCTTTATCACCTCAGTTTTTTCGTTCTTCAGTTACTCTGTAAGGTTTTAGTTAAACTAACCAAGTTATTTTAATTTAAATCTTTTCTATCTCCTCTCTGCTTCAACTTCCTGTCAGAAGAAGCGCGCGTTTTTAGCTTATGCTAATTTTTGAAGTTCAGCCAAGCACTATTTAAGCCAGAGGTAAAAACCTCTCGGTGTGTGAGAGCTTTGCCTCAGATCACGGTCACGCTGCTCAACGTTCGCCTGACCAGCTAGCAGTTTAAATTTATAAGCCATAGTGCTTACTACGTGATTGCTTTGTAAAATAAATTAAAGTGCGGTAGTATTTAGTATACCTTGCTACTCACCCTTTTCGGTAGAGGCCAACTTCCGCGAATTGCTCTGCGAAGCAAAGTTTAATTTAAGTTCTATTTTAATTTATTTAAATTTATTTGATTGTTAAGTTCGACCAAAGTGTGGTCTGTTACGTTCTGTATCTCTCCCGAATTGGGAGGTTTGTATTTAATAGTGATTGAATAAAAGAGGATTTCAAATCCCTTCACGTGCAGTTATTCTCCAGCCCAGCAGTTACATCAGAACATAGCGTACCTTCCGCTCCCTGTTCCAGTTCAGGACTTAGAACGTAAGGATAAGAACCCTTTACAGAATTTACCATGTTCTCAAAGAATACACACAGAATGCTAAGTCCTGATAGTGGCGCCCGCACAAAAAGAAGAGGATGGCCTCAACAACAAGAAGACGAACCTGAGACACCTGCTGTACCTGTCCAGAATCCTGAGATAGCACCTCCTGGCATAGAAGGATTCGGCTACATCGTACAAACCATGCGAGCAGCCATGAAGCCAGCGGCAAGTTTTGACGGCAAGACAGCCGTAATCAATTTCCTGGAAAAGCTAGACTCCCACTTCATGCTATATCCAGTCCACGAATTTCAGAAAGTCGCTCTTGCTACCAGCGCTTTGAAGGGCCAAGCGCTAAGTTGGTTCAAGTGCATCGGAAAGAATCTCTTGGGGGAACCAGGAAGCCCCACATACACGTATGAAAATTTCAAGAATTCTCTAGTGAAAGCATTTCCCGTGGTGCGAGATCGAGCCAGATTGGAAGCTGAACTGTTTAGCCGATACCAAGAAAGAATAGAAGATTTGTCTAATTTTATTTTGAGGAAAATTCAAGTTTTCAAGCTTTTGTATGGAAGTCGCCCGGATCCTGAAATTATTCAAGTTATACTTCCTAGGCTACTGCCCCAAGTTCAAGATTTCATCGAACTAAGAAATCCAACAACATTAGACAGATTATTTGAGCTCGCGGTACAATTTGAAAGCCGAAGAACAGCCGACAACGAACGACGACGCCAATTTGAGCGAAGAAGTCAGTGGAGTTCGCCAAGACCGCAGCAAAAGCAAAATCAAAGTTACGGGAATAAGGCGAAGCAATGGCCGAAGAAAGATGTGTCTCCTAAAGCGAGCGGCGAACGAAGGGAATTTAATAGAAGAACAAGCAAAGATTCCGAGGGCAACCAGAAGAAAAAGAATTTAAACTAAGAGGGATTTCTTCGAGGAAGGTGAAGAAGTCCGAAGCAGCGCAAAACCCTTCCAAAATCAATTTAAACACCGTGGTCGTTAAGAATTTGAGTTTGCCGAAGATTGAAGTTCTAATCAACAACATACCGGCGACAGCCCTCTTGGATACAGGAGCCCAAAGCAGCTTCGTATCGGAAAGATTCTTTAAGAAGCACTTTCGACGTTACAGAATTTTTAGTGCAAGAGACACGGATGTCATAGCGGCCCAAGGAGAAAAATGTAGCTGTTTAGGAAAAGTACCATTGTTCGTGCGTATCAACAACGAACAGGTAAGAATCCTGTTTTATATTGTGCGTAACCTGCAGACTTGTATTATTCTAGGTGTGGACTTTTTTAGTTTGGCAGAAGCAAAAATTGATTTCAAGGGGGGAGAACTAACATTAAATATGAAGCCAATTGAAGCGAAGAATGATAAGCCCCCGCAGCTGGACTTGGAACATTTACAAGCAGAGGAAAAAGAGAAAATCCAAGGTCTGGTAAGTCACTTTGCGAATTTATTTAGTGATGTACCAGGCTTTACGCAGGTGGTGAACCACGACATTGACACGGGGGACGCTCAGCCAGTTAGGCAAAAGCCATATAGATATGATAGGACAAAAGAAGAAATAATTGAACATCATATTAAAGAGATGTTAAAGAATAAAATCATCACGCCAATTTCTAGCAGTTATGCTAGCCCCGTTGTCCTGTGTAAGAAAAATAATGATTACCCGATTACGCACCCGAAGCGGTGGCGTTTTGCTATAGATTATCGCAAGTTAAATTCAGTTACAAAATATCCTGTATATCCGTTGCCGATAATTGAAGAAATTATTCGAAATATTTCGTCTACAAAATACATGACTACATTAGATCTCACGAGTGGCTATTTTCAGATTGGGGTAAAACCCGAGGACGTACACAAAACCGCGTTCATAACGAAATCTGGTACGTACGCATTTCTTAGAATGCCGTTCGGATTATCCGGCGCGCCGGCAACGTTCCAAAGATGTATGGACATCGTCTTAAGACCAGTCCTTGGTAAAAGCACTTTCATATATTTAGACGATATTATAATTACGAGTAGTACTCTAGAACAACACTTACAAGATTTAAGAAAAGTATTTTCATTGTTAAACGAAGCTGGTTTAAAGATAAATGCGTCTAAATGTAAATTTGCCGCAAAAGAGTTACGTTATTTAGGATTTAAAATTTCCCAAAAGGGAATCGAAACGGATCAGTCAAAAATAGTAGCCATTAGAAATTATCCTGTTCCTAAAACAGCGAAGAAATTATCGTCGTTTCTCGGGATGTGTTCATATTACCGGGCTTTCATTAAAGACTTTGCAAAAATAGCTGAGCCACTGCTAAAGTTGAAAAGAAAAAAAGCTAGGTTTTCGTGGTCAGCAGAAGCCAACTTGGCGTTTCAAAAATTGAAAGACGCATTGACTCAAGCTCCCGTCTTAAAATTTCCAGAAGGGGATAAAGGATTAGAGATTTCAGCGGACGCTTCAGATTTCGCGATTGGTGCAGTGCTTTCCCAAAATGGTCAGCCCGTGGCTTTTTTCAGCCGAACATTAAATGAAACCCAAAGAAACTATTCCGCAACAGAGAGAGAAACTCTCGCAGTGTTAGCATCAGTACAGAAATTTCGTGTGTTCTTTGGAAGTTCTCCAGTAACTGTATATACCGACCACGCGGCGGTCACTAGACTCTATTCTGGAAAAAATTTATCACCCAGATTAATAAGGTGGGCTCTCAAATTACAGGAATATAACCTAATAATTAAACATACGCCGGGAAAGGAAAATGTTGTGGCAGATGCTTTAAGCAGAATTAACTTAGATGAAAATGGAAGTGTAATTAAGATAGCCATGTTAACATCCAAAGTATTAGATTCTCGTGAAACAGTAATAGCCGAACTCAAAAAAGATCCGGAGTTCAAAAATATATACAATTATTTGGCCGACCCTGAGAATTTCAATCATCCGGATATTGTGCCGATAAGAAATAGGGCCGAAAATTACGAATTAATTGACGGACTGTTATTCTATACGAAAGCTACTAATGAGAATCATGAATATAGACCGGTTATCCCAGCTAGCATGAGGTTGAATGTATTAGAAGAGTTGCATGATTGTGCCATTTCGGCTCATTTAGGTATAAGAAAAACTGTTCAGAGAGTTCGCGAGGCAGTTTTCTTTCCAGAACTGCAAAAGTTTACTAGGGCGTATGTCCAGTCGTGCCCAACATGTCAATTAAATAATTATGTTAATTTCCGCCCGGCCGGGTTCCTAAATAGTATTAAATCAGAATTCCCAAATCAAATAATAGGCATCGATTTACTTGGACCTTACCCTCGAAGTAAAGTTAATAAAAGCCGATATCTTTTAGTTATAGTGGATCATTTTAGCAAATGGTTAGAGTTAATTCCGTTAAAACGCGCGTCTGCAAAAATTGTAGTAGATTCAATTCTAAATAAGTATATTTTAAAATACGGGGCGCCCCTAAAAGTTATTTCAGACAATGGTCCTCAGTTTGTTAGTAAAATGTTTGAGGAAATGTGTGCAAAACTGGGCATACGTCATCTAAAGATGGTCCCGTATCGTCCGCAGTCAAACATAGCGGAACGGGTGAATAGAAATGTAGTGAAAATAATTCGTAGTTATGTGAAAAACTATCACTCTACCTGGGATAGCCATATAAATGAATTTGCATTTGCACTTAGGACCGCCAAACACGATACTACACAAAAAACACCCGCTGAACTCTTCTTAGGAAGAAAGATCTTGACCCCCCTAGATAAACTGTTCTTTGTACAGGAAAGGGCAGAAGAATTTAAAATGAGTGATATACAAAAGTTAATACGGGAAGCGACGGAAAATATAGAAATGGCCCAAAGAAAACAGAAATTGTATTATGACCTAAAAAGAAGAGAGGTCAAGTACAATGTGGGAGATGAAGTGTTGAAGATTAAACACAACTTGTCAAATGCCCCAGAGGAAAAGGTGGGGAAATTTTTTCCGCGTTTTGAAGGCCCGTTCACAATTGAACAAATTACGGGGGCAGTGGTTATATTAAAAAGAAATGATGGTCAAACGCTCAAAGCGAATGTGGACCAAATAAAACCGTTCTATAATCGCAGCAAAATGGCTGTATTTAAAGATTCGTTTCAGGATCCGAGGCAATCGACTAGCCAGGAAGATATACGTCAGCAAAAACAGCAGGAACCAGCTACAACGGCATCGAAATGTCAGAAGAAGAAAGCTCCCCCCCAACAAAGAAATAAGAACCAAAAAGGTGGTTTCAAAAGAAAGTCTCACGATGCAGGTGAACAAATCTACGAACGGAATTACGAGCGCACCAAGAGAAGAAAGCAGAATGGGCAAGGGAAGCCCAATGTATCCAAAAGAACTGTGGAATCATCGGACAGGTGCCTGAGAAGCAAGAAACGTCGATTGCAGCCTGAGAATCAACTTCCCGAATACAGCAGGAACCAGGACAAGCAACGAGCAAGGGCCCAGGAGAGAAGGGCCCAGTCCACCAAACGTCCAGCGGAGCAACCTCCTCTACAAAGGAAATTGCCGAGGATACAACGACGGAATTTCAAAAGAAAAAGAGACGAGCAGGCTCCGAAAGAACAACGAAAAACGAGGAAACTGAACCAGGCCACAACTTACTCAAGTTTTAAAGATTGGGCCAAGAAAAGGATGGACGATCATAATAAGATAAGTACAATTTCGTATTCAAAAGTTTAGTTAATTTTTGAGTATACTGCAAGTTGCAGGACTGATTTTACCTCAAGCGAGGTTGACTTTTACGCCAAGTGAGCGATAAGTTCTCATATGGAAAGTAAAATGTTTTGTTAAAAGAAATTGTAATTCTTAAAGATTTAAAATTACTTAATTTTGTAAATAGATTAATTCTGTAAAAGCAATGAATTGCTGAAAAGAATATGTTAACTAAATGATTTTGTATGACGCTTTGTCTAAAGACTTGTAAAATGTCTAGAATGAAAATTCGGAAAATTGAAAAACACGATTTAGTCTGTAGACTATTAATTCAATGTAATTTGATATTTCAAGAAAGTACCTTGAGAAAGGAATAGGAAGCACTTGCTGTAAGCTTAGAAATTTAACCTATATTTCTGTAAGCTTAGAAATTTAACCTCTATTTGCATTTCAGGATTGCTATGAAATTGTTAATGTGTTATGAAATGTAACAAATAATATTATGCTAGCAATGCACGTTAAGTGCAATATTAATGTGAATGTTGTGTGCAAACTGCGAATTTGTATGCATGAAAAGTTAAAGATTGACTATTTTAGAATGCAAGTGTTAATTAGGCTCTCCACCAAATACACTTAAAGTGTTAGACATAAAGCTAGTGAGAACCTTAGGATTAGCTGGTTATAGGGCGTTTTTTTCAGGTCTCGTATGTCAAGTTCTAACTAATGTTAGTCGATTGTAGGTGGAAGAGTTGAACACCCCCGAACACATAAAAACCCGCAATGGCGGTTTGCTTTACATCCAACACCGGTGAGAGAGCATACGGGGGAAGAATTTAATTGTGCTTGAATGATAATGTGTGTGTGCAAAATTACACAAAAAAAAAAAAATAAGGATTTGTACCACTTAGAATTATTCTGTTATTATGTCATACTAAAGTTGTTTTCCTTCCAGATTTTGCTGGAAGGAGTAAGACTGTTTGAAGAATAAGACTTGAAAAAAAAAATGTTGAAGATTGTTGTTCCAGAAAATTTCGTCTGTATTTTACACAAACATATATTGCCTTGTAAGAGTTGGCCTAAGTTTAGAACAGTGAAATTTTCGACTATTTAGAATTGCTAGTTTTCAACATGGTCCGTTTGGACCAAAGTAGTTTAACTATCGCAATTCTGGCGGGAAGTTTGTAAGGTTTTAGTTAAACTAACCAAGTTTATTTTAATTTAAATCTTTTCTATCTCCTCTCTGCTTCAACTTCCTGTCAGAAGAAGCGCGCGTTTTTAGCTTATGCTAATTTTTGAAGTTCAGCCAAGCACTATTTAAGCCAGAGGTAGAAACCTCTCGGTGTGTGAGAGCTTTGCCTCAGATCACGGTCACGCTGCTCAACGTTCGCCTGACCAGCTAGCAGTTTAAATTTATAAGCCATAGTGCTTACTACGTGATTGCTTTGTAAAATAAATTAAAGTGCGGTAGTATTTAGTATACCTTGCTACGCACCCTTTTCGGTAGAGGCCAACTTCCGCGAATTGCTCTGCGAAGCAAAGTTTAATTTAAGTTATATTTTAATTTATTTAAATTTATTTGATTGTTAAGTTCGACCAAAGTGTGGTCTTTTACGTTCTGTATCTCTCCCGAATTGGGAGGTTTGTTATTAATAGTGAATTAATAAAAGAGGATTTCAAATCCCTTCACGTGCAGTTATTCTCCAGCCCAGCAGTTACATCAGAACATAGCGTACCTTCCGCTCCCTGTTCCAGTTCAGGACTTAGATTTTGAGGATAAGAACCCCTTTACAGAATTTACCATGTTCTCGAAGAATACACACAGAATGCTAAGTCCTGACAACTCCACAGTAAAAAAATAACATTCCCTTCTTTTATTTTATGTCGTAACATTGCTAATGGTGTTTGTTCTAAGCGATGTATATCTTTTGAGTAGTCCTGATACATAAGGTTCGGATAAGTTGAACAGAAGTCTTAATTTCTGAAAAATTAGCAGCATTGTTGAAATTATCTTTATAAAATGTTGTTATTTAAAAAAGCAGTATAAATAGTTTCCTTCTCACCATGGGATATAACGCAGATTTGACCACGGTAGCGTAAAAAAGGAATTGGACACTAATTTTGAAGGCGCTAGATCTGGCAAGCACAGTGCTTTCATGCCAAACTGCAAAACTATATTCCTGGTCGCCTCTGCCACGTATCGTTTCGCATTGTCTTAAAGGTACAGTACAGTCTTGCTACTAACCAAGGTTGGCTTCTATTGCTGCGAATACATGCCCTCAGGGATGGTGTGAAGCTCCTAATGCACCACTTGAGTACTAGTGCATCTGGAACAGTGACGATATGTTATGAGTACAGAAGTGACAAGGCTCGCTTGATGACAACCAATGTCTGGTGCACAATGTCGGGAGTGGCATAATGCATCCGTATTTAGTCATTCATGAGCATGGTTTAGTAGAAACCATGCTCATGAGTTTTTTAAACAGGCTATCACTCATTGTCCATTGTTTGTTACCAATAATATGTGGTTTCAACCTGTAAGTCTATAAGCTGCAAAGTTTGACTGTAAACATTCAGTTCTCCACATATCCTCCTGTCATCCTTTATGGCTGCCTTCAGCCGCGTTATCCAACATCTGTGGTCATCTACTGAGTAGTTTATCAAGAATGCTCAGATCTGCTGACCTGAATTTCTGGAACTAGTGCCTGGCAATGCATTCGTTTATGGTATCCTCCCCAAATGCTTGATTTACTGGACACTTTAATTTCATTATGCTCTTGCTGACAGACCAACTTTAATTTCATTCTGCAAACAACCGCTAAGGAGCTGCTTCGAAACTTCCATTTTTCTACAACACTGAACGGGCTGTGATTATTGATTGTGTGCAGTGAGCCTGTAGTCTCATTCAAAGGTTATAGTTACCTTATATCGCTTTTCCGGCGCATGAGTCTCTTCGTTTCCTCTCTGTGAGCGCTTCATAAAATGCGAAATGCGATGTGAAAAAATGGCATAAGTGCTTTTGGTTACTTTTTAGAATGAATGATTCTAAGTTTTTTCTCAAAGAAAGGAATAAGAATTAAAAGCTTTTCTTCTTATATTAAATTATTAAACATTTAAAGGCTTTCATTCAAATATTATTGAGTAAAATGTTAAACTTTTTTTAATTTTTTTTGTGGGAATAATTAAACATTTGACTAACTGTCTGACAATAAACTGCTATACTCAGCATTTTTTAAAGAATGCTGTTTGAGACTGGCAACAACGAGGGTTCAGAGCTCTAAAGATGTAACGTAAGTTGTATTTACATGTTTTTTGTGTTGGTGCGAGAATAAAGTATTTATGTTAATCTAAGCGTATATTTTTTGTATAAAAGTATTTATTAATCATAGTAGTTTAAATAAACGTCGAATCCATATTATGTAAAAATGGGGGTCATCTACGTTATATAAATAATTTAGTTATAAAAATAACACTTATCAGTAATCTAAATTCTGAACATATACTATTTTTAGAGCAGAAGGGAAGACATCACGAAGCTAAACGAAAGTAATTTAAGACTTGTTAAAAATTAAAATTGGGACAATATATATATATATATATATATACAATTTCTATGTTATAATATAATTGCAGAAAAGTGCGGAAAGGACGAAGAATTCTTAAATTGCGGTTCTCCGTGTCCACCATCTTGCGAGAACAAAGACAAGTCGTTCGTTTGCCCAACTGTGTGTGTAAGTGGATGTTATTGCAAGAAAGGATTGTTTCGAAATGTTGATGGGAAATGCGTGACGGCGGAACAATGTTCTAAATCAGAGAAACCACCAACGCTTATCCAAGTAGAAGGTAATGTGTTACTTTCGTTATTTATTTTCTTGATTATGCGTCTACCTATCTCTTATATGAAATCTAATATATTAATTACATGTGCAAATTTTATACGTTTTCATTCACGTGAATGCGTTTGATTAATTCATAACAGCTCTTAGAGAATTCAGAAAAAGTTTCTCAGTGTCCTTTTGCTTCCATTTAGTATTCAACTTCCGAAATATAAACAAGATGGATTTTGCAAAATTGTAATTATGTTTGTTCTCTACCTTGTGTAACCAGCAAAGAAAATATAAAGAGCAATGATTCAGTTTCAGTAGGGATGAAATTGAAGGTAGAAGAAAAATTTTAAAATTAGGCAAAAGCAGCAGTAGCAGATTTCAAAATGTTTTGCTTTTGTAAAAGAGGAATTTGTATCAAATCGCCCTCGAAATCGATAAAGTTACATTTTAAAACTATGCCAAGTTACTATTTTGCCGAATTTTAAATTTTATACTGATATATATTATAAAAAAAGTACCAAGAAACTGAATATCTTGATTTAACAAGGCTTTGAGAGCTAAAAATTCCTAAATTTCTACTAATATATATTACATGTGTATAAACTATTTATATTGTTATGAAAAAGTTGCTATGTGTGTCTGCTTGAGGGAAGGGATACCTTGATGGAGGGCATTCGAAGAGATTGGATTTATTCGATAACAGAAAAGCACGTTAGGATTACATGACCAACAAAATGAATGCCTTAGTGGAGGACTTCTTGACTCGTATTCGCGTCTCACATAAATAAATCTATGAAAACGCTCATACAGACAGCTCATTCGCCAGAATACCAAACTTGGATCTTTTCTTATCCACTCTGCCACCGGTAAACATTAGCGTGAAAGAAATTTAAAATAACAAATAATATCCTACACTTAAAGCAGCAGCCAGATTTAGGAATTAATGGTAGATTAAAACCGAAAACGTAGGGGAGTTAGGGGCTAGTTGTAAGAAGGGTAAATAGTAACACGCACGTTACGTAGTGGTTTCTAAAAGTTTTTAATCAAGATTTTCACTAAATATAATTTTTATGATGTAATCCACTAAGTAAGCACTGTCATTGCTCCTCTGAAAAGAGCAGGGAGTACTCCATCTTAGCTAGTTAATGGGGGAAAAAATATGTTCCGTAAATATTTATTTAAAGTAAGTTAACTTATTTTTTTAAAACAATTTTACCTATTTATTTTGCTTCTGTATTAAGTTTTACAATGTTACTTTACTTTTCTTAGTAATCGCAATTTTTTTTAATAAATCAACAAATTTATCCAAAACCATACGATGCCGCAAGTTGTAACATGTTACAAGTTGCCCCGAGATTTTGATTCGTGTAGTCAGACTTTCGTCTTTAAATATTATGATGCAAATGACATTTTCTATTTAGTTTTCTTTCCCAAAGTATGAAAATCGATTTTTCACCTTCAAAGATTAGATCTCACCTTAAGGTATCTCCTCTCGGAAGCAGTCTAATAGAGGCCGACGAAAAAGGTCATTCGTCATCCTAACTGACACACCCGATAAAGAAGCGGTGGAAAAAGAATATGAAGAGATACTCGTAGAGTCATTAGGATTTTTTCCCCAAGCAGGAAAAATGAAAAAATAGCAATGCTCTCGCCGGAACCTCTCGAAAATGAGCCGAGTGTGCTACCGTTACACCACGAAGGGGTGTAGAAAGGAAGGAAAAAATATTTTGTATACTACCCCTTTTAAAGGGTGATTGGGGATTAGGGGACCCAATCTCCAAATCCTGGTGGTGACGAATCATCATCCATTACCTCTTTAGTTCGGGCGCCACTGTAGAGTCATTAGGATAGTTGAAGCAGGAGACATGAAAAATGAGCAATGCCCTCGCCGGAACTCGAAACTGTACCTATCAAATACGCATGTGCTACCGTTACACCACCAAGGCATGCAGAAAGGAGGGAGAAAATCCTTTATATACTTAGTAAGAAATGAAAAAGAGAAGACAAAAGTAAAGGGAAAGGAAAATGTTAAAGAAAAAAAACTAAAAAGAAAATGAAAAGATAAAATGGGTGAAGACGAGAATTTCAGACTCAGGTACAGATTCTTTAAAAAAAAAAAAAAAAACTTCCCCTTTTGACAAGCGAACATGCTTACAACTTAATGCGGTAGAGGAAACAATATAACATTTGTTTGTATTAAGTGAAATTCTAATGAAGACCGACATTTATGTTCATGGCTTAACTATTTTTATCTTTGTTTTACTATAAACCACTTGATATCATTCAGAATTATTATATTAAGTAGTAATAATTACCATTTTTTTAATATTGTCGTTTTTATTGTTACTACTTGCCTCAGGTCTTTACAATTTAACACAGACTTGGGGCAATTGTAACAGACGAATAATTTTAATACAATATCTTTTGTGTTAAAAACAAAAACTGCCAAATGTCTGTTTTGTGAATATGATGAACTGATAGTTGTTCTATAAAAAACAGCTGTTATAATGAATGAATCATAAATAGATTAAAAAACATAAACATTTATCCAACAATAGTTACAACTAGCCCCTAGTTCCCTTTCAGGTAAGAATTGTAATCAATCAGTGAAAGAAGGTGGCAGAAATACTTTATATACTCCCCCTTTTAAACGGCGACTAGGCATCAGGGGGCCCTATCGCCTAATCCTGGTGGTGTAGAATCATCACCCACCCCCTTTTTCAATTCGGGCTCCACTGTAGAGATATTAGGTATTTTTAGAAACAGGAGTTATGAAAAATTAGGAATGCTTTCGCCGGGTTCGAACTACGGACCTCTTGATTATACGCCGATCGTGCTGACCATACAATAGAATTTTTTTTTTTTTACATTTACTCCTTTATCACATTATTTTTCATTGTGAATAACACTAAAATTATGAACTTAAATTCGTTTATATCTTTCTTTTACAGCAAAATGCCGAAATGATGAAATTTTTCTACACTGCGGATCGGCTTGCCCTCCGACTTGTGAAAACAAAGGCAAAACAGTCGCTTGTACACAGCAGTGCGTTCCTGGTTGTTTCTGTAAAAGAGGCCTCGTTAGGAGCAGTGATGGCAAATGTATCCATCCAGGGCAATGCCCAAAAGATGGAAATGAGCATCAGCTTATTCCATTGCAAGGTAATTTCATACTTTCATTGCATAACAAGAATTATTGTGTCATTTTAAAACTACTATACAGTGTAACCCCAGATCACGAACACCTCATTTAAGGCTTTGAGTACTTTTAGGAATTTTTGTTTTATCTATGATATTGTGTCTCAAGATAAAAACATGGGCTAGGAAGCTACAATGAAAATGAGAAATTATTAGATCATAAAAATGAGCTCAAAATGAAAGAACTACAACTTCAGAAGCAATAACAAATAGCGATTGTGAAAGAAATACTTTTAGATGAAGAGGAAGAAATTTGGAAAATGATCAGCCAAGTTTGTGAAAAGTGCGGTAAGTTGCAGAGTTTTCACGTAACGTTTAAGCAACAGCAAGCTACAATGTAATCATTTTCAATGTAAAAGGCATGCCTCATTTTAGAATCATTTTAAAACATAAACAACAACAAAAGATATTGAGCAAATTTTGAATGAAGCTGTATGTCTCAAGCAGAGTGGAGTAACACATAATGACAAAGAAAAAATAAAAGATGTCTTCTAAACACAATTAACTGATGATTTTACATAAGGGAATTCCGTTTTCAAACAATAGCATCTTTCTCGTCATTTGCCACTTATTCCATCCACTTTCGCTTCCACGGATACAGTAAAATTAAGTTTTTATCTATGTCATCTATTTTATATTGAGTTTATCTTTTCTGTTTAAACAGGGTGTTTATAAAGTCCCGGACCCATTTTGATGTTTAATAACTCATAAAATAATAAATTTTACTTTAAATTAATAACATAAATGGTTAGATAGACACAAAAAGTTTCATGACCCTTGCCAATGAACTTCCACGTGTGCCCCCATCGTCGCGCGGAGAATATCAAGTCGATATTCAATTTCATGCCAGGTACCGGCAAGCATGTCGGCATCCACAGAGGCTATTGCGGTTGTTATTCTGACTTTTAGGTCATCAATGTTCAACACTTTCCTCCTGTAAACGTTGTCCTTTTGGATGGAAGATCTTTTTGGCAAATTTTTTTGCAATTTCTCGGTGTTTGCATTATGGATTTCGTTTCTCTGAACCACCATAAAATCTGTGCTTTCTCTTGTGGTGTATGCATTCTCCTTAATATCCGGTCGAATAAAACATCACATACAAAAGTACTAGAACAAACACATCAAAAGTAAACATAACATTGTAACAGTTGCCAAAAACAAAAGAGAGAAAAATGCAATAAGTAGACGATATTTAGAAAAGTACAGATATTTAGACTTGAAAATGAAATTATCTGAAATTAACCACACGCGCAGACGATATTTACAAAAGTAAAGATATTCAAACACTAAAGATATTCAAACCTGAAAAGAAAAATATATAAGTTATTCCATCAATAAAAGTCATAAGTTTGTTTATATCTTCCTTATTTTATGAGTTATTAAACATCAAAATGGGTTCGGGACTATATAAACACCCTGTATTTCATGCTTTCCATAGATTTTGGTTTTCAAATTCTTCTCGAATTACCGTTGTAAACTTTAAATAAGCAACTGTCTGTTGTACAGGAGCAAATTAATCCGATTTACATTCATTCTTCTATCGAAATTTGTTTCATTTTACAAACATTTCCATTCACGAATGACTCTTAGGAACGAATTGAATTCATGAGTTGAGGTTTTACTGTATATAAATGAAAAGCACAACAATATTCCTTGCTTAACGGAAGAACTTAACTGATAGTATGGCTGTTACCACTGGGAATTCAAGTCTTCAAACTGAAGAACAAATTGAAGAAATAATAAACTGATTCACTTTATCGAGTCAAACTGTTCGTTATTTCGAATGCTTCCTTGTTGCAATCCTTGTTGCATCGATACAATTGCGATTCCTTTCAGAATATTTTATTTGCTAATTGTTTATCATCATAAGCAATCGTATTCTCCATTTTCCTCTAGATAAAGTCAAGATGCTGAAGTTAAGGTCTTGTCTCTCTTGCCTCATGGCTTCACAATCAATCTGAACAATGATCAGTTATTACCCAAGTCATTACCCGACTCATTCTGGGCAATGGTCAGTCATTCTGGCATTAATCAGGGATTCAGTCAGCATAGGCGATGTGACTGTGAACGAAAACGCTCAACACCTGTAAACATAACTTATTTCTGAATGATCGAAACCATTTTGGCTCATTATGACATAAGCTCTGGTATGAAACCCTTGTTTGAAATGAACTCACTGAAATTTTAAGTTTAATAATTTACTCCCTATTTTCTTCTTAATACATTCTTCTGCATTCTGTAACAACACACAACCTTTACTTTGAACATACAGCCATTTTTCTGACTCAGAGTATACATGATAACGTTTTCTGCTTTTGTTATATTTGTTACCCCACTTTTTCTCATTTATTTTGTTATTTAATAGGTGCCAATGGATCTGAAATCCTGGGACGCAAAATATAGCATGAAAAGTTAGAAAATCGATAAGTACTGTCAGAAATTATATCTATGTGCCCTGAGTATTTGCATTTACACACATTGAGAAAAAACACAAAAGTTCAGCTGAAACTGAAAAAAAAAAAATCTTTCTCAAAGATCACCAAAGACAAAAAAATATATGATTATGCATATAAAAAGAATACAGTAAAAAGATTATTATGGCATTTACGTTCATAAATGGACATCAGCAATTTTAATTAATTTAGACGTCATTTTATATTACACTTAGGCATTATATTACTTAGACAATCTAATCGTTTTTTAGTAACGAGACCTCTTCGGAATTTGCTTGCTTTATTAACTGATTGCAACGACTGCTCAAGTACTAAAATTAGAAGTGTCGAAGCCCTCCGAAGTCCGAAAACTTCTAAAAGCAATAAATAAAAAACTTGTAATTAATATATATATATATATATATTAAAGGGTTCTGATTTTAACGGTCGCCCAAAAAAACTGTTTTAAAGTTTAGTATGGTTTAGAAGTAGGCATTATCGATAAAGATGACTTAGGTGCAAGAGCGAAGCATTTTATAAGATACCAGATGAATATGCATTTAGACTAACATGGATACATGTTCTGTGAAAAGTGTTAAAACATGTAACATGATTCTATAAAAATATTAAATTTAAGATTTAAATAAAATTAAGAATCATAATCTTAATTTTGTTTAAATCAATCAGATTCAAAAGTAAAATATATATATATTCTTAAGAACTGCATCTATTGCATTTAAATATCTTAGTGAGCTAATCTGTAATAGACCAGCTAAATTTGAAAGATAAATATTTTGCCTTTTTCCAAATGGCAACAGACTAGAATGAAAAATCAGACAACACATACTGTGAACGACATTTAAAATGAATCAGCGAAAAATCATTTTGGGGCTAAAAATTAAATAATTTTTTTTTAAAATCTGAAAGGTTTCAGATTTTAAATTACGTCCAAAGGGGTTTTTTTACCATTTTGTGTGTTACCCTTATTTATTAAATATCATGTTCTTCGCACTTAAATCATAAAATTCAGATCAAGAGCAATAACGCAAAATAATTTTAAAATGTGAGCATATCTTTAGAATTTCCGATACACAGTCTCGCGCGATGGAGATAAAAATGTTTTTGCAGTACAACGTCGCCGTTGCTCGCTTTGAAATCCTTGAATTTGTTAATTAAAAATTCGTTAAAGTTTTACAAAATATGAAATGGGTAATAAAACAAATTCAAAATTTAAAATTTGGGCTTCGAGATGCCCATATTCCCAGAAAGATTATGTTATTCAAAATTTGATGGCTCTAGGTGCCGTTGTTTTATCACAATGCGAGAAACATATATACATTTATGCAGATTCTTCGTTATTTAATTTTTAATATAATACAGGGCGATAATATTTGGTGGCAATAATTTGAAAAGTGAAAGAACGCTTGTAGTGAATCAACGCAAAATGCCTAAACGAAATGAATAGTCCTTCTGGGCAAATTGCCCCTTTGGACTAAAAAAAGTATTCCGAAAATGATATAAATTCATTAAAATTAGAGGAATTATAAATTAGGTTAATACATCCTAAAAGGCTAGAGCTGCCCAACCAGTATAGTAATTAGCGTCGCTGACTCCCGTGCCGAAAGGCCCGGGTTCGAATCCAGGAGAAGGCATGGATGTTTGTAAATGTAGTGTCGGTGCGGCATGGCGTCACTTTAAATATGCGGCGAGCCGACAGTCCTCTCCTGTGGTTTGGTGGAAGCGGAGATGGGTGGGAGACCCTCGGATCCGTGCCCCGGGGTGCTCTTCATCAGAATTGAGGGCGAAACTGATCTAAATCGCACTGTCACCTATAAGGTGCTCATGGCTGTTGCCAAAGGCTGTGAGTATAAGTAACAACAAATAACAAGGAAAGGATAGAACAAAACGTATGAAAGGTTACTAAATTAATAATAGAAAAATACGATGTAATAATGGTGGTACCAAAACGATGATGAATTATAATAATACTCTTCAAGATCAGATAAAATTATTTCTTTATTCTAATTCTAGTTCCTTTAAAGCTTCTTGCCGAATGAGTAGAGTCTATAAATATCACTCTTCCTGAAGAGATTATTGCAAATTCTAGTTTTTCCACTACTTTGCGTTTAGCAGAAAATCTGACGCGTCATTACAAGCCATCAGAATGTCAATTTTGTTAACTGATAAAACAAATGCTGCATTAATAACGCAGTTTTATAATTAAATTGCTGTCGGGGGTTGACTCAGAATAATTCCTGGGAAGTACTGGCTAGGATCTGTACCTAGGCAATCTCAACCACGGGGGTATATAAGGACTAGAGCAGGACTAGACTTCACAGGACTAGAGCCCGAGTTTATTCTCAGGTTGGTTCAGACTTGGCAGGGATCGTACTGGTACTGTCTGCGGTGGAGCTACATTGTCAGATTTTGTTGCTCGTCCGAGGGAAAACGCCCCTATTGGTGGAGTCGGGTGATGCTGCATGACGTGTTATTTTCCGACTTCTTTTAACTGACATAGATTTTCTTTGACTTTGTGGGGCTCGTCGGCTTCACCGGTTAGATCGCGGCCCCGAGGATTGCCTCTGGGGGCCAGGATGACATTCTATGTAGGGCGATCCTTGTGAACGCTAGGTAATAGTGTCCTCGTTTTCCGGTGTTACTGTATCATTTGCATAACAGATTACTTAAGCCCTTCTTATTTAGGGCTCCTAATGGCTTTGCTTGGCATTATGATTTCAGTGAAAACCAAGAAGTACCGGAGTCGGGTTCTGGCTAAGTTAAAACACTAGTAAAAATATCCCTGTTTTGCTTACGGCTGAAAAAAGAAAGGAAACAACTTCCATGTGAAGTGTAAAGTACCAGAAACATTTATAGAATTACCAAGGGAAAACATCCACTTTCACATAGCCAAACTGTTTTATAATTATAGACTACATATTTAAATTTAGCAAATGATTAAAATAATTTGCTGTCTATGTTTTTAATCACAGGAAGGTGCGGAGAAGACGAAGAATTTCTGAACTGTGGTTCTGCATGTCCTCCTTCCTGCGCAAACAAAGACAAATCAGGTCCTTGCACTTTACAATGTGTGAGGGGATGTTTCTGCAAAAGAGGTCTTGTTCGAAATCAGCACGGAAAATGCGTACCGCCGGATGCATGCCCAAAGGAAAGTAAGATAATTTAATTTTTAATTTTTAAAAAATTATGTAGAACCACTGCCATTTGTAGGGTGAATGTTTATAGTAATGAAAAAATTAGATTTGATTGAACGTATATTTCAGTATCCAAAGGTAAGGTAAGAACTGATTGAATAGGAAAAATTACACCCATGTTACATACAGTTTTCTTTCGATCTTATATTTTATCTTCCTTATAATAATCATTTACGATAAACAATTGCTAAGTCTGTGTATCGTTTATATTTGTTAAGTTTGTGTTTCGTCTGTAATTTCAGTTCTGTGTTTCGTCTTTTCGATGGCAAGCTCTGTAGCTGCTCGTAGTTTGTTGGATCGAATTAATTAGCTGTTTATTTTAACTTAATAGTCGCTTCGTGATTTGTCGACTACAGAATTTGCTTCCATTCCTTGTGTTCAGGATAATGTATTTCTTTTAGTTGTTCGTAATCATTCAACATTCAGTGAAAGGAAGTTTTACACCAGGGGAAAAAAATTAGTACGTACGGAAGATACGACTGAGAGTTATTAAAATTTATTTCAACATGTCAATAGCAGATTTTAGTCACTATCGATAGAAAAATGCCGCTGTTTTTTCGATAAAAAATTCTCACATTTCTCTTCGATTCTTGACTGAATTTAACTCAATTGAAAATAAGATTTTTCGAAACTTACAATGTTTTCATACTTTGCATTGCTTCCACTTAACGCATCATAATATTTTGTAAATCTTGGGGAAATTGGGCACTTCCTCTTACTCATATTTATCATCTTCATCTTTTTAATTTCCATACTCCTAGCAGAACAAAACGCAAAATGAATTTTGAAACGCTGAAAGGTAAAGGAATAAACTAATGAAAACTAATAGAAATATATGCTATCTGCATTTGGTATTGAGAATCAACTTTTGCCGGAAACGGCTGTTTACGATGTGTTAGCACTGCCACTTAGACGCCAATGTAGAGTTAAGCACTCACTTCTGCCTGTAAATTTCCGTCACAGCTCAAACAGAACGGCTACTGGCCGAAAGCATCACCATCAACAAATTAGAT
Organism: Stegodyphus mimosarum; assembly: GCA_000611955.2. Taxonomy (NCBI): domain Eukaryota; kingdom Metazoa; phylum Arthropoda; class Arachnida; order Araneae; family Eresidae; genus Stegodyphus; species Stegodyphus mimosarum. The sequence goes on from KK114672.1 coordinate 176,310, forward strand.
TGGTTTGGTTTATGTGATTATGGGAAAGCCTCGAAGGCTATCTGCCTACGGGGAGGGGATGCCTTCGTGGAGGACATTCTAAAGAGTAGCCAAAGAATATGTACTGTTAAGAAGGAAAACTCCGCAGAAGCAGAAGTGGCTCCCTTCCAACGAAAAGGGAAGCAACTGCGCATGCGTGAAATATCTGTCGCCAAAAGACGCCAAAGCTCGAAGCTGAATGTCGAAGTTGGTTTGGATAGGTTCGACCGTTAAGTTTAGCAAGAGTTTAAACAAAGAATAGGTTCTTTGGTTTCAAGTAGCGATATGGACAATGGAAGTTTAACAGCTAGTGAAAGTGAAACTTCACCTAATATTTCATCATTTCCGAGTTTAAATTATCGCGACAAGTCAAAGAACGATTCATCGTAACCCGTGTTCCTAAATTTCCTACACACGTCGCGAAGGGGGAAATATCGGCTAGGTACCAAAGAACCGGCAGATCACAGAGGGGAAATTCTCGCCAACAGATTCCGTCGCCAAATCCCTTGGCGAATGTTCCCTTTTCTTTGTAGCGGCGTTGCAGACAAAGTGGTTTACATTACGTCTACGAAGCCTTTCCTTCTTTACATAGAGATTCTTTGGAGTAGCTCATATACATGTTATACACGCGGAAAACTACGAAACCGCCCATGCAGTTAGCCCGTTCGTGGGATTCGAAGCTCGGACTGAACTACCAATGTGCAGTGACTTTACCGCTCGGGCTTTGGTGGGCTTTCTACAAGTTAGAATTGTAATAGGTGTACGCCTCATTATGATAAATGGTCAACGATCAACGAATATATTAGTAGTGATATTAACCAATTGATGGCAAAAGTGAAGACTGATGCCATTTGCTGTATTGTTAGAATGGGTGTATTAGTCCAAAGGGGCTTTATCCCTGAAGCATTATTGTTTTCGTTTTGCGATTTTGCGTTAATTCACTATAAATGTCCGATTCACTTTTCAAATTGTTGTCACCAAATGTTATCGCCTTGTATTATATTTAAAGAAATTAAATAATGAAGAATCTGCGTAAATGTATACATATTTCTCCAAATGTGATAAAACAACTGTACCTAGAGCCACCCAATTTTGAATAATGTGTTTCCACCTGAATATGTGCATTCTGGAAGCCCAAATTTGGAATTGGTTTTATTATCTATTTCATATTTTGTAAAACTTTAACGAATTTTTGATAAACAAACTCAACGATTTAAAAGCGAGCGATGGCAATCCTCAAGGGGGGAAGACCTTTTTATCTCCAGCGCGCGGAACCGCGTATCGGAAATTCTAAAAATATGCTCATTTTGAAATTATTTTTCGATATTGCTGTTGAACTGAATTTTATGATTCAAGTGCGAAGAACAGGATATTTAATAAATAAAGGTAACACACAAAATGTTAACAAAACACCCTTTTGGATGTAATTTAAAATCTGAAACCTTTCAGATTTTTTAATTATTTAATTCAAATCAAATTAATTTTTTATTTATTACCACTCAGATTTCTGACGTAAGGAATATACTAAGCAGAACAGTGACTGCTCAGCGAATAGGTCTACAATCCAGCAGTCGCCACCATCAAGTTAGGCTGACAGATCAGACGACATTTATTTACGAAGCTACATAGAATAGAGGTTTACATAAATAATGACATCTTGCATTCATATGCTAGGTATAATTCAAAGTTATAAGCAGGTACTCAATATAATAAAAACATTTGCTGATTAAATTTTGCAAGTAAGTACTTAATTTAATAAACAAAAATAAATATATAATATATAAATAAATATAAAAAATAAGTATAAATAATAATATAAAGAATAATAAAAAATAAAAATAAAATAAATCAAAATTCAAATACAATAACACGCCGAACAAATATTAATTTAGAAGTCAAATAACAAAAATCAGTCCTATATTTTCAAATTTTAACTGGACTAGTTTCCATGGTTTTACGGAACAATCAGCCTCAGCTGCAAAAGCACAAATGAGCCAGATAAGATATAATGATTAGATAAGATAAGATCAAATGGGTGGGTTGTGTGAAAAGGTTTTGTACCACAACAGGGAAAAGCACAATGATCTTATCTTATCTAAGCATTATATCTTATCTCGTTCATTTGCACTTTTCAGCTGAGAATGATGGTTTGGTAAAACCATGGAAACTAGTCCTGGGAAAATTTGAAAGTATAACACTGATTTTTTATGTTTGACTTCTAAAGTAATAAAAGTAAAAATATTAAGAAGGAAATTAAATAAAAAAATTAATAAATAAAAAAGGCCTTTTGTAACGATTGCTTGCTTAGCTAGTTGATGAGTATTAATATCGTTCGTTACAGAAAATGTAATATTTTAGTCAGTTTAGCAAGAGCTCCTTTGATTTTTAATAGATGTTAATTCCATTGTTCCCAGTACTGATCAAATGGGTCGGTCGTGTGAAAAGATTTCGTACGACAACAGGGAAAGGCACAATGATCCGGAGTTCCTTGCTGGCCTCATTTACAAGTATCCAGTTCTGTAATAACGAATCGATGAAGATATGTTAAGAAAGGTTCATGCTAGATAGAAAGGTAGTCAATGCAGAGAAAAATGTAAGCATCTTAGTGCAGACATTGGGACAAAAACAAAAATTCCATCTTCCCTTTGTTGAAATATTACATATAGATTGGCAGTGCTTCATTGAGTGCTTGTAGGCAATTGTTTTTAAGGAAGGAACTTGGCAGAGTGTGCTAGTAAGCCGGCATCTATCATCAAACTATCGCTTCAAGAATCGTCATCGTTTCGTCCAAGCCCTTGGTGGCAGTTGTTGGACAGGTTTCTGCTCTCTTCGCTGCTAGGAGTTCAAGGGTGAAGGACAGGCTTCGGCCTGTCTCTTCACCGACTGCCTCTTCACCTACCACCTCGCTGGAATATGCACGTTTAACTCTCCTGAAAAGTCCGATGATATGTTTCCTGATTTATAGAAAGCCAACTGTAGTTTTTTTTTATTGAATGTATTCATTCTATGTGCAGTTTCTGAAAATTCATCCAGGATTGAATGATTTTTTTAAGCAAGAATCATGAATGATCTTATTGTGCAATTTAAGACTCATCCATTGTCTATCGCCACGTGGTGCACTGCTCCAAATTAATTCACTGGTAGAAACTTCAAAATCAGAAGAAATTTCAAGACAAGTTTATTGCTGCTCTACATATATTTTCGATTCCAGGTTTTTAGTGATTTATAGAAAGCGATGCAAGAGGATTGTGATATATCGTTAAACGAGTGGACGTTCTGTATTTATAGTAGGACTATAGTTATGATCTGATTATTTAATTTTCTTGTTTTATTTGCGTGAGCTCAACAGTAAAATTTTTGATAGGAAAAATAAATAGAGTGAATTGTAGATGATTAACTTGTATCTTCTTCTTCAACTATCACAACGTCTGGGGTAAGTACATTATTTTGCTATCCTCTGTAGGTCACATATTTTATCCCTATCATTCGAGTCATTGCGGAAACAACGTGATGTACTCTTAATCACATGTTATAATCCTATACTGGGTAGTTGGATTTCTTCATTCTTATTCGCGGTTCATCGCTGATAAAATTAATATTCAAAATTTTGGTTATGACTTATACACCACAATAATTATAATTAATATTTCTCATAACCTACAGAAATTAACACAATTTTCATTACATAAGAAATTAAAATATTTAAGTATTTTTACTACATATAAATATTTTCACTACACAGAGGCAAGGGATGTTTCGGGAAGTTCATGCCGGTTGCTGCTTGCTTAGCAAGCTTATCTGCAGGCTCAATGCTAAATGTGCCTGTGCGTTCTGGAACCCAGCATAACCGTGAATGAAATCCTGACATTACGCTCAGGAATACTTTTTTGTATTTTTTCCATGATTAGCGAATTTCTAAAGTTATACCACCAGTTACCTCCAAACTAGATAGAGAGTCACTGCATGTATGGGCCTGTGTATCGAGTCTATAAAAGAATTGAATAGCTTTCTTTATTGCCGTCAATTTAGCTTAAAATACTGAGTTATTATTATCTTCTTAACAAAGTGTGTTTCAGGACATTATTTAGCATGACACATATTCCACAGCCTGTGCCCGTCTCGATACACGAACCATCTGTGTAAAGGCGATCCCTCGAATAGTAGCTGACGTGGTCTAGAGCAAATGTAAAAGTAGAGGTCATTGTAGGAAGGGTGGCAAAGATAATCTGAATTTTTTGCCTCGTAATCCGATGGTGAAAAGTGATCGTTCTATAGAGTGATATGTTGTTTCATTCGTAACATATAGGAATGTATTGTTTCTCTTTCCGCAGTTAGCTAGAGAGGAAGAATACCGATTATTACATGTAAGGTTGCTGTCGAAGTTGTGTGTACCCCCTACTGATTTGTAGAAGGGGCATTCTTGCATGGAGAGAAGTTGACGGCGTTCATGGTTAGTTAAAGAAGTTGCCCAAGTACCAGCACAATACAAAATGATTCTTTTTGTGATTGTCTGATACCAAAGGAAGTAAGTAAGGAAGAAGAGACATGCCCATGGTCCGCTTCATATTATTATTCAAAATCCCAATTCGATTCTTAAAGTTTTTCAGGTGAGGTAGAGCTCATTCCGAGTCGTCCAATGCACTCCAAGAAAGTATGGAGTCAGTTGTGAGGTCTAGATACTTGAATTGTTGAACTATCTTAATAGAAGTGCTAATCAATTTAATTGTGAACTTTCGTTTAAGAAGGGCTATAGCTCCTGTTGTCACAGCTTGAGTATTAGAGACTGAAATAGTACTTTTGTGATCTCTAGCCCAATTTCTGAGCTTATATAGGAGGAGGTTGCGCATTTGATTCTAGTTTTTGTTTTCCGTTTACAATAAGACAACAATCATCTGCATAGGCTTTGCTAGAAAAATGGGGTGCATTTGTAACTCTTTTGAAGCAATGAATTTGAGACCACTGTCCATAACACAGGGCCTAAACGTGAGCCCAGGGGGCATCCTCGATACACTTCTTGTGTAACAATTTCAGAGCCTCGAGTAACTTAAATGGAGCCTTCTTGGAGATAACTTCTTATGAGGTCTAGGAGATCGCCTGAACATCCCATAGTTACCAGGGTATCAGTGATGTCCGGCTACCACAGAGAGTTAAAGGCTCCTTGAATACCTAAGCTAACAATCAGAGAGTGTAGATCCATTTCTCTGTTGGCTTGAATAACTGAAAGAAAATTGAAATTGCCTGTTCTATTGATTTGCCTCTAAGAAAACCAAATTATGAGAGGTCCAGAACACGTTTCAGAAGTTTTCCAAAAGCTGAAAGAAAACAAATAGGACAATAAGAAGATGTTTTTGTTTGCCTGTTTTGTGAAACAGTATCATTTCTGCTCTTTTTGTATGTAAAAGAAGTGTCGGGTTGTCCAACAGGTATTTAAAAATAATATGATAATGTCCGGAGCAATTTTAAAAAGCATTTGAATGATAACATTGTCTATGCTATCCGGTCGTATGGCGTTTGGGGGTTTAAGATGTTTTACTATTTTTCTCAGCTTGGATTTATTTAAAGGAGGTTCAGTAGACTGCGTGTGGGAATCCTAATTATTAAATTTGGCTCTCAGTTTTGATTGCTGTGTTGTGTCATTAACTGGTGGATCATTCTTGAAAAGGAAAGAAAGAACGAATATTATTGTATTCGCTGGTGACTCAGCCGTTGGGTGTATTTGGGTTGGAAGAACTGTGAGTTTGAATATCTTATCTGTGGCGATTCTGAAAACTATATTATAGTTATCAACTGTTTTTAGCAGAACTGGCGCCAGAAATCTTGCTTGGCAATTGCTATTTTTCGTTTAAAAGCGGCATGTGCTATTTTATACTTGACAAAGTGGTCACCATGGGCAGCAGATCAGTTGTTGCTTGTGCTTATCTTCTGAATTTAGTAAATTTCTGAGATCCGTAGATAAGGTGTCAGACCGATAAGAAGTATCACTATGTGAGTGAATCTTTCTTGTTCGGAAAATAATGTTTGTTGTTGACATGCTATCTTACAGAATGCTATTAGTAGTTAGGATGGATGTCCCAATCGAATTTATTTCCTTTCCTGTGATGCCGATTCAAATCACTAAGATGCCGTGTCTTTTCTTTACAGCGAAGGAAGCCGCCACGGAACCGCGTCATCTATAATTGGTAATTGGAACCAATTTTTTCTGGAGGATAAATTTGAGGTTTAATGTTAGCCGGTAGATGCCACAGGCTAAGGTCGATGTCCCTTTGCTATTCTCTTAAAATCGTGATCCGGAATATGCATCTTTTCCCCCATGATGATCCTAACGATTAAGGCAAAATTGCATTCCTACATCAAGCGCTGAGATGTCATGATTTCTGCGCTACCAGTGGAACAGCCTCACATCTATGTGAGATGTTATGCAGTGGCTATAATAAAAACATCTCACTTGAAAAGCAAGAAATGAGGTGGTTATGTCCAGTCAGATTTCAAGATTTCAAAAGAAATGTAAGGGAGAAAAGGATTACTTCTCCGGTTGTCATTAGTTTATTCAGTGATATATTTGTTCAAAATATGTGCCTAGCATATTGTATAGAGTTTCTCAATTTCAAATTAATTTTTCATTTTTACTTTTTTAATTTAACCAGCCTAAGAGCACCAGCTGTGTGTTATAACTGTTAGAAAGACATCTGCTGTATCATGAAGCGCCAAAGAAGAAGTTTGATAAACCGAGGGCGCGAAGGGAAACACTAGGGTTTTACTTAACAGACAATATCTCGAGTTTTGTTATACATTGCTTCGCCAGAAATTGTATTCATAGAATTTTATACATTACAACGTAATAAAACAATTAAGCAAATAAAAATACAATACCTAAAATATAGCATTTGCAGTAAAGTGATACCGATTAACAACTAATTGAGTCAAGTTATGATTCTGTGAGACATGAAACATACTGATGCCTTTAAGCACTGGTGCAATGGTCGGCAAGATCTAAAGAACCGAGTTCGATTCTTAACAAAAGCATTGTAAATTAGCAATATATTTTAATAGTAATGACTTTTATATCTCCCTTAATCTCTTTCAGATATTGTCAAATATACCTAAAAAATATCATTTAGATGACAGATGGCAATAGATTGGGAGACCGGCAATGTATGAATCATTATCGGACAACTTCTGGGATTTAATAAACCCTCAAAATTTTATCTCACGCCTACGTATAATATTTCTTAGCACGGGTAATATTAGCCGACGAGAAAGTTGAAGTTCTTCAAAAATTGCTACTACATCCAGTGACCATTAATCGGTTCTTTCTAAAACTGACAGAATTCGTCATGTAACTTTAACGAAATTAATACATAATTACACAAGTGTATTATTTACAGAAGACTCAACTGCGCTCAAAATGGCCTCTGCCCTGGGCAATAACTATTAAGACATTTGATGCCAAATGGAAGGATAGTTTCTATATCCCGCTATACAGTATTCCTATTACACTGTTGGGAGCTGTGGTAGATTATATTATAATCACGATTGCGATTCACATGTAGGCAAGCAATATATAATGTTCTTCTTTCTTCCTTTTCAAGGAGGATTGAGCTCTTATAATGATGTAACCTACATCACTGGTGAAGTCCAAACATTTCGACATGCATTTTCTGCACTTAAGACTCAATCTGAATATTGATTCTCAACGTTTTACCTGCAGAGAACGTACCGTATTTGAATAAATGAAAAGGGCTAACTCTTGTAAAATTGGCTTGCTGTGGAGAAGGAATCCTCATGAATGGAATTTTAACAGCAGAATATTAACAATAGTCGGCTATGGGCTAAATATATATATATTATGCAGATGAAATATGATATGCAGATGAAATCCTGCATTCCGCTAGCAGGGCGTTCTATCACTAAAGATTCTGCCTAAAAGATGGTATTTCTTGAGTTCATAAATCTTCTCCATTCAGTAAATAAATGAAATTAAGTTTTTAATGAAATTACCAAAATACACTCCGCAACTCATTCCTCTCAATACGAACACGGTTAGTAGAATCAGCGCTTTTTCTACTCTAAGGTTCTTGTATCTGGGATGTCTGACGACAGCGAGCTTCTTAAAATGTACAGCACGCCAGCCCTTCTTTCAAGCGCCTCCAAATACTCAGATCTGTCCTCCTAGAAAGATAGGTATTTGTCATAAGACCTTTAATTCACTGTCCATTAACTCATGTGAAAGTGACTGCAATGCTTGCATGTTGTTTTAAGATCACCATACATTGTATCAGTTGTTCCCGCTCTTAGTAATGAGACGCCGTGATTTCCTTTGGAATCATAATGCATTTTTCTACAAAATTTTATAGCTTTACAATATATAAATAGTACAACATATCACCATTCAAGTTTTTATAGTTCGACCGCCTCATCCGCGCAAACACGCATGCGCCGTTCGGACCGAATTATTCTCAAAATAGGGTGGAAGGATGGAGACTTTCTTTCTCTCCGTTCTCTCTTCCCGGAGAAGAGAAGAATTTCACGTGACCTTTCACTTCGCAGCAAGTAATAACGCCCCTTTTGGGCGAGTCTATATGTTTTGGCAGAATGCCAGCCAGGGTTGCGTTGGAGATGGTCGAACTATACTAAAATATACAACATTCCTCTTCCTGCATTTCAGTTAAAGTTATATTTTCTAAGTTATCCTTTAATTTTATGCTTCAGTTTAATATAATATTGTTTTAACGCATGATCATGCTTCAAATAAATTAATCTTATATTCAAGACCTATGATTTTTAACCCAGAAAAATGCAAGAAAGATGAAGTATTCTTGGACTGCGGATCAGCATGTCCTCCTTCCTGCGCAAATAAGGACAAACCGACACCTTGCACGCTGCAGTGTGTGAGTGGATGCTTCTGCAAGGCCGGTCTTGTTAGAAATGAGAATGGGATGTGTATATCTCCAGAACAATGTCCCAGAACTGGTAATCATAATTTTACAATTCTAAGTAAATTTTATAATTTTTTCTTGTCATAAAAAGAAACCTCTTTAAAAGACTGTAAATCCCTAAAAATGCATAGAATTCCGTAGTACAAAATGCGGGGTTTTTTTTTTTAAGATTTTTGTTAGCAATTCTAAAATAGCTAAATATTTATATCATTATTTAGATAACTATGAACATATTTTACTTTTACTTAAAATATCACTTCAAACACGTTTACTGTTCAGTTTTGAAAATACCACTAGCGTCCAATTTATTTTTGTGGAAAATGTTGGGAATCAAAATGCAGACCAGTTACTTTTAAACGAAAAGTACGTCGCGATAGTTCTATCAATTTAAGAATTCACGCTTCAAATTTTGAAATTATCCTCGATTTTATGATAGGCAAAAGTTTATAAAAATAGTCAGAAACTTTGCGGGATCTGTGGATTGAATATGAGGGTCGATAATGTCATTGGCTAGATTTTCGACTCTTAAATAATCTTTATAATGTACAAATTGTATTATTTTTCAAATATAAATGTATATGACTTTTCTGTACTATAAAATCTATATCCCTACATTTATAACTTCAGTCATAGGACAGTATTAAGCATTATCACCATGACGAAATCCCAACAATGGAAGTGGAAGAAGAAAATTCATATTATGCGATTTTGTTTTCAGATAGATGCGGAAAAGACGAAGTATTCTTGGACTGCGGATCAGCTTGCCCTCCAACCTGTGAGAACAAAGGCAAATCTACTCCTTGCACTTTTCAGTGCGTAAGAGGATGTTTTTGTAAACAAGGTTTGGTTAGGAACGAGAACGGAAAGTGTGTGCCTCCAGACCAGTGTACAAAACAAGGTAAATTTTTCTCCATTTTTTTTAAATTTTTTCCAAACAACTCCCAATTTTTCTTTCCAGGTAGAGCTATTTTCCCTATACTGACAAACGTAATAAATATCATGAAAGTTTGGGCTTTCGACGTGGAACATTACTGAATGTATTTTTAAAGTTACTATTATTGTGCATTAACCATTAGGTTATAATTTCAGCCTTTACTATAACTTCTCTCCATTTCCTCGCCAGAAGTGTAAATGAATTAGACAGTATTTAAGCTGAAGTTTTTAAATTGTAAGACAGACAGTGTTTCAGCCTCTCGAAGCCATGTTACTTAGTTTTGCCGGGTTTGATATGATTGCATTTATTCGGCTTGCGTTATAGCTACAGTCACTTAAATTATTACGCCGGTGAGAAGTTATGAGCCAACTTATATTCAATGTGTAGTCTTCGACTACTAATCTACATTTTAAACTTTAAATTTGACTATGACTCTGTGGCATTGAATGAGTGGTGGCTCTGTTGCCAAAGTGGTGGCTGATCCTGTGAGCACGAGAAGTTCTTTTATGTTCTAAATTCTATTACATAAAAAGGTTGTTTTAAGCATCTTTAAGTCTCTATAGTTAATTTCAGACAATGATAATTCGTTCTTCGTCTTTTAAGAGTTTGGATTTAGTTTATGCTACCAAAGCAAGTCAAACACTATAACGTGAACAAAGCTTCGCCTAATTCATTTAACAATAATTTTTAAGTGCACTTATTTTGACTACGTCAAAGAACACTAAAGTTACTGCTCAAGAGAAGGAATGTTTCCGTCAAAAATTTACGAAGGTCCAATGTACTCTCTTCCTAGGGAAACTGTGGCGAATTTACGTTTAATTTCGGGTAGGTATGAAAATATATGAAGCTAAACTGTTCCTTTGCCGCGACCAAAAGTTGGAGCAAATTCATATTCTTTTTTATCTTAAGCCACATATAGGACTATTACTTTAAAAAAATTACTACTTCTGTGAGCATGGTAAAACAATTAAGAATAAAATATGACCTCTTTAATTAATAGTACCATTACAGCTAATATAAAAAGCATTATAAAAGTTTCATTCACTAAATGAAATAGTCTAAGCGTTTTAAAATAAAGTACCAAGTACGCTACGCATTTTTAATCTAGATATTACCCTCCAAAAGATATACTGTAGAGTAATTAGGGTTTTCGAAACATGAAAAAACGGGCAGTGTCCTCTCCGAGATTTGAACTTCGGACCTCCCGATTACTAGCCGCATCTGCTTCCAATTACACCATGAAAGCATGCGATAAGAAGGGAGAAAAATAGCTTATATTCTCCTTCTTTTAAAAGGTGACTGAGTAGGCGGGAACCCAATCGACAAATTCTGGAGTGACGAATTTTCTTTCATCTATCATATTTTAGTTCGCTGCGCCGCTGCAGAGTTATAAGGTTTTTCCTAGCAAGAAACATTAAATATATGTACTGCCCTAGCCCGAATCGCAACTTCCGATTGCTAGCCGAACGTGCTTCCAGTTGCACTAAGAAAAACATTTGTAAAGAGACAGAAAATACCTTACAGTATAAGGCAGTAATAAGCAAAATCTAATCTACTAACATCTTTTCAGAATTTTTTATTTATACGCTCGGAATACAGTTTCGAAATTCGAGAATCTCAAAATCAGTTATTTAGAATGCACGTAAAAGGTTTACTTCGAGCGGATGCCACCGTGTATTTTCAGCTGTCATTTTTCACTATTTCATTTTTTTGTGTGAAGAGGTCGGCATGCATTATTATTAATCTATTCAACATCCAAATCACATCAGTTCACGCGGAGTAAATTCTGCCACGCATAATTTTGCGGCGTTTCTACCACATCCTTGTTGTATTGTGCTTTTATGACTATAGACCAGGCAGCCCATTAGTTTTAATCGCATTACTTATAGCTTTTATCTTTAGAGTTGTATAACATAAACAATCTTTAAAAAATTACAAAATTAAATAAATAAATAAAAAAAATCTTAAATGTTTCAGATTTTAATGGTCGCCAGAAAGGATTTGTTAAGGTTTATTACACTATGGCTGAGCTCGCAGTCTACGTCAGTCTGCTTTTGCTCTCACGCCTGCTAATTCTTTTTTTTTCCTGTCTTTTTAGCTTTATTATTAAGCATCGATTTCTTCGCACTTATCCCTGTACAATTCAGCTCCAAAATCACAAAAATTTAAAAGCAGCATATGTTTAGAATTTCGATTCAGTGTTAAGTGCTGAAAATTTTATTTTTTATTTATTTATTTATTTATTTATTTTTTGTCAGTTTATCAAATCAGTGTTCAGTTTTCTTAGTAGGATATCTTAAAACTTTTCTTTCTTCTGTCCTTTAATTATTAACGTTTTGTGGTTAACTTTATTTATTAAATATCGCGCTACGCCGCATGAAATTCGATTCGACAGCAAAATCATGAAATATTAAAAAACAACATATTCCTAGAACATCCGACAGACACTTTTCCGAACTAGAGACAAAAATGTTTATTTTGTACAGTGTGGCCACGGCCCGCTTACAGATCACTGAGTTTGTTAATCAAAAATTCATTAAAGTTTTACAAAATATGAAATAAGTAATAGAAGTAACATCATTTTATGAAAATATTGAGTATTTTTAATTGTATAGATTATGAACTAAATGCATTTTTAGCCAAAAGGGCGTTAGCCCAGAAGGATTATTAATTTCGTTTTGTCATTTTGCGTTCAGAATTTTAAATATCGGTTTCATTTTTAAATTGTTGCCAGCAAATGTTATCGCCCTGTATTATATTTAAAGAAATTAAATAATGAAGAATCTGCATAATTGCATATATGTTTCTAGCATTGTGATAAAACGACGGTACCTACAGCCATCCAATTTTGAATGGCGTAATCCTACTGAGAATATGGGCACCTGGAAGCCCAAAATTGTGCACATAAAAATATGAAACTTATTAAATAAAACTGATGAATATTTTATTTATCGAGCTATTTAACGGGGGCCACATAAAAAGGTACATTCTGTACTTTAGTGCATTCTTACCTATAGTGTTGAAAAACCTGTTTACATCGAGTTCTTTGTCTCATTTTGAGAATTCTGCAGTTTTCTGAATAATGTGTACATTATATAAACTATAGGAAAATTCCATGAGTAAACGATAATAAATTTTGAACATTTTAAACATCATTTAATTATTCGCTACTTAAAATGCAAATATAAATAAGTTTCGTTTTACTTCGGAAAGCAAATTTAAAAATCTTGTTGTAATTTTGGAAAACATTGTAATTATATTTGGCAATAAATGAGCAATTATTTTATAAATAATATAATAAAATAAGTGCTCAACAATATTCCTTCTGCAGAGGGACCCATGTTCACATTACGTGATTTCTTGTTTTAGAGCTATGTGGGAAAGACGAAGTATTCCATGAATGCGGATCAGCTTGTCCTGCTACATGTGCAAACAAAGACAAACCTAGGCCTTGCACTCTCCAATGTGTAAGAGGATGTTTCTGTAAAAGAGGCCTTGTCAGAAATGAATATGGGAAATGTGTGCTTCCAGAACAGTGCCCAAAAGAAGGTAACTTTTTTTTCTTTACATCTTTTATAGCAAAACCTAAAAAGTTTTCCTCTGACAGAAGCGGTTTTTATCATCGACTGGCGCATTTGCTCTATCCAGACTCAGTGAGCAGAAGCTGGATTTGATCGTGAGTTCCATCGGCTCACTAACTGCTAACTGCTATAGGATTCATTTAATGTTAATACAAGGACTAATAAAAGAATGAGAATGACTTAATTAATGAGAACGACTTGTTAATCTTGAAATGAACTATGCAAATTCGATCTTGATGTCGTAATGTTCTAAATAATCGCCATTGATTGCTACACTTGGAATTATATGTCTGCTATAGTCTAAACACATGCTGGAATCCGTCTCTGGGCACCCTATTTAAAATCGCCACCACCTTCTTCAAAACAACTGTTGAATCGAAATGGAAACCTTGAGTTTCTGATTTTAAACGAAGGAATAAAAATAGTGCAGAGCTAGGTGTGAGATATAGGGACTGTAAAGCAGACATTCAATCTTTTGTCGAATCAATCAGGGGACAACAGTGTCAGAAACGTATGCATGTGCATATTTATGTATAAAAGCCAACTAGATGCATGCAACTTAAATCATTTTTGTAAACCACTTTAGGTCAGTCTTCAAACGTCTCCCGTAGCACTGGCTAGTAACAATTCAAGGCACATTGAGTAATGATAAACCATTCCATTATAATCAGAGTAAAAGATAATCAAGCATTAGCTCCTCCACTTACTTTACAACTTTGGCTTTCTTTGAAGTGGGGATTATCAGGATATACTAGCCTAATTATTTTCAGAATCACAGTAATGTAGTTCACTGATCAGTTGTAATGATGCATTTTAAGTATGCCACATCATGTTTCGTTGCCAGATTTTCATGTTTACGAGATATATCTGCCTGCACTTGCCATTTTGTTCAGGAATTAACAGTTTCATTTTCACATATGTGTCTTATTGCAGATATTCAAGCAGAATGGTGAATATGCTATCACAAGAAATTGCTAAATTATCCCAATCCATTCCGCAATTTCCTCTTACAATAGCAGGGGCTGCATTAATCATAATGCCACTCACTGTTTAACAGGATTTGACGTACACTTCGGTCTTTCTTAAATTGTATGAACCACAGAAATGCTATAAGTTCTGATAAAACATGTTCGGTATATGCTTGTTGAAATTATTCGTAGGTTTCTGAGTGGATTTTTGCCAAACGCACGTTAAACTTCAGCGCTGAAAACTTCTGAATCATGAATGAATTCCATTTCCGTATTCAAAAACGAACTCGTCGTACATTTGTGTTATGTTGCATTATGTATTGTGACTTATTCTTACTTGTCTCACAATAATGTCACACCAAGTCCTCGAATTTTAACGTTTTCAAGAGGGAAGAGTTGTGTCTGTCCTTATCTTAAACCTTGGGCCCCTTAAACGTTTCACACGATAGTTTTAAATTCAACTTCGCTGAGCTTTGTGCTTAGGCAGCCAGACCTTGTTAAGTTACAAAAAGTGGCTGAAGGATTTTCCTTAAAAGTTCTAACTTTTCAACTTTGTGCCAGCTTGGTATAAAAGCCGACCAATCACAGTGAAGCAAACTTCGATAAAGTTAACTACACATTTACCGATGCATAGCTTTCCCTTTCCTGGTGAGCTACGGCTTAAACCCTATTAAGCAAGTATCAATGGACTTAATTACTTTTATGCCGTTTCCTAATGATGACAAAACCTTCGTCTGAACTAAGCCTTATAGATGACAATATTTATTTAGCTCCTTTCCATTTTTGATGTATAATCCCAATAGAAACAGATTAGAGGGTTCCTGCCCCGCGTTTCCTTACAGCAGAATTAAAAAGACATTCGGCTACACAATATTTTAAATGTCCTCAAGCCACAAAGAAACAAATATCGAAATATCGTCGTCCTTAACAAATATCGTCGAGATTCAGACTCAGACCCAAGATCATAGCAACAGGCTTCTATTATCACGCCGACAGACCGCCGCATTTGCGTTACATTTTGGCAAGTTTATTGGCAATTTTTAAGATCCCTCCATTCCCTTTTTCTGTTTTTAATTTAGCCTATTTACATGCACTGAGTTTATTTTTCAAATTTCTTTTCTTCATTTGTGCTTGATTTTTAGAAAAATGTAGCAAAGATGAAGTATTTTCGGAGTGTGGTTCAGCTTGTCCTCCTTCCTGCGCAAATAAAGACCAGCAGACTCCTTGCACCCTGCAGTGTGTAAAAGGTTGCTTTTGTAAAAGAGGTCTTGTAAGAAATGAAAATGGTCAATGCGTTCGTCCGGAAGAATGTCCAAAACAAGGTAAGGTGTGTCCCTTTATAATATTTCGTAAGGGCTTTATAAAGTGTTTATATAAACTCTCTTCAAAAATATTAACTTCCCAAAACCACTTTAAAGTACCAATTTTCTAAGCATGTTGATTCATTAAAACTTGTTCTGTAACTTTTTAAAAGCTTTTACTCATAGTTGAAAATAAAATGCTACTATGCAGTACAATTTTTAAATACATTTTTTGCAAATGTTCAGTTCTGAACTTATTGCTTTCTCAGTTACCCTCACAAACATTATGAAACTCGTTTTGTTAGCAAAATACGGTACATTCATGTGGTATTACACAGGGTGTATCAGTATAGAGATGAGAAACTTTTAGAAGAGATAGAATACACCTGGACGATGGGAAATCACATAGCAATGCACGGTCGGAAACGCTTTCCTGGCACGGTAGTGACGAGGCAAAAAGGAAGGGCGCAAACAGTTAAACAAAATGTGTTTTATTATGTTTAGAACAGCAGAAACCAAAGAATAAGAACAAAAACAAACAACGATCATCATTAAAGAAGGTGTTAGGAATTACGACCCCGGACCGTGATGCAAGCCTCACTTCTCCGGCGCAGGGAAGATCTGCATCACGAATGGAAAATCGCATTGGAAAACACATTACGCCACGGTCTGGGTCGTAATTTAGAACACCTTCTTTGATGACGATCGTTGTCTGTTTATGTTGTTTTTTCTTTGTTTTTGCAGTGCTCCGAATAATAAACATGTTTTCTCACATTTGTGTCCTTTCTTGATTTTTGTGTCGTCACTACCACATCAGGAAAGCGTTTCCGACTATGCATTTGCTATGTGATTTCCCATCGTCTAGGTGTACTCTATCTCTCCTGAAAGTTTCTCGTTGAATTGTCAAGAGTAATGTACAAGAGTTTGAAAGCAATGATCAATTTTAGAGTGTAGCTTTGTATAGTTGCAGGATCCGGACGATTCTTCCTTAGTCTATGCAAGCCGCCCGGGTGTCTGGACATGCTCTTCCCTATCACCTGTATTGGTACACCTTGTATATGGTTGTTCTTTTTTTTAATAAATGAAAATTTTTACTAATTATTAAAACTAAATATAAGAATGATGATACATTTAAAAGCATTTTTATATTGTCTATTCAAAAATTTGCTTTCAAAGCATCTTTATAAAATTTGGAATTTTGAAATATTTCTTCTTTACTTATAACCTGGCGGCGAAAACCCTTTTTTCTGGTATTTCAACTTGGCTCAGTTCAAACATTTGGTCAGTATCATGCACTTTCAAAAGGAAAATCAATGTCCATAAATTTGCAGTACTAGTTTCGAAGGTTTAAGTATAGAAAATCTGCTTCAGGTGCAGGAGTGCAGGTGACGAAAGAGAAACCTGTGCTCGGGCAATAAGAATGAGTGGAAGTTACTGGCGCCATCTATTGACAAAAAATGAAAACAACTATGAAATTCTTTCGTTAAAAGGTGAGGATAAAGACGGATTGGAATTGGAATTGTTAACTAGAACTGAAAGATTTTTATAACTGTGAAACTACTCTAAAACAAATCCACCAATGACTTCATTCAACGTGTTATTTTAAGCTAGATATCAGTGTTTGTTAGTGATATCAGTGACATCATCCACAATTGAAGATGAAATATCCTTACCGAGATACATTACATTTTACCCTGATGTGACCTACCAATTCTTATATGAATTCATATATATAGTTACTTTAGATTAAATCTATATATTTATGTTTATGAATGAAAACTATCTAGGAATATTCAGTGAAATTAGTAACGTCATTTTTGTAAAAGGTCGGTTTGTGAATATTTATATACTTATATGAATATTTTGTCTTTTCTCTCCAGAGAAGTGTGGCAAAGATGAAGTCTACCAGGACTGTGGACCAGCATGTCCTCTTTTCTGTGCAAACAAGGACAAACCGACGCCTTGTACCCTGCAGTGCGTGAGCGGGTGCTTCTGCAAATCGGGTTACATTAGAAACGACAATGGACTATGTATACCTATAGAGCAATGCCCAAAAGAAGGTAAAATTATATTTGAAAAACTCTTTACTCAAAACAAAATGGAAAGCTATTTAAAACGCTACAGTACAAAGCGTCATTTTTAAAGGGTAATGATAAATTAATTTCTCTTTTACTAACGTTTCTCTTTTACATCAGGAAAGGAGGGAGTTAAGGCAATTATTCAAACTTTTTATATTGTTGCAAAAAGTTCCCTGCTTATAATATCAAAATTTCTTTTTAGATAGTGTTTCTGTTTCTAATTCAAATTTTTGTAAATCATGTTTCATGCTCCTTTTTTCAAAATCAGGAATTGTTAAGCTCTTTCTACTTATTTGTAAATTAACACAATTCCGTCGTGTCAGAAAGACACAAGCAGCTTTAAGTTTAAATGTTAAGATTATTTGATGAAATCATTTATTTTTGTAAGCTATCCATATAATTGATTAAGAATCACAATGTGTTGTATTAGCATTTTATAATTATGTCCAACTGTATATGATTTATAATCATATAACAGTTGCTTTAATAATATGCTTTCCTGTGATAAAAATAACTTTAGAATACAGTGAATGGCTTCAGAAGAAACCAATTCCCTTAACAAGATACATTA
The DNA here is from genome assembly GCA_000611955.2 of Stegodyphus mimosarum. Taxonomy (NCBI): domain Eukaryota; kingdom Metazoa; phylum Arthropoda; class Arachnida; order Araneae; family Eresidae; genus Stegodyphus; species Stegodyphus mimosarum. The sequence continues at coordinate 194,697 of KK114672.1, forward strand.
TTCATTTCCCGATAATTAAAATCATAGCTGGAATTTTTAAGAAGTTGTAGAGTCATTAGGTTTTCTGACGCTGAAGACATGCAAAATGAGCAATGCTCTCACCGAGACTCGAACCAGAACCTTTCTCCGTATACGCAGTGAGTGTGCTACTGTTACATCACAAAGGCATGCGGAAAGGAGGGAGAAAATACCTTTTATATATCCACTTTGAAAGGGCTGTGGACTAGGGAACCCAATCGCCAAATCCTGGTGGTGCAGAATCATCATCATCCACCACCTTTTGGTTCAGTCGCCACTGCAGAGTCATTAAGTTATTTTGATGCTGGAAGACGTGCAGTACCCTCGCCGGTACTCGAACCTGGACTCTCGAATACAGGTTGAGTGTGCTAACCGTTACACCACGAAGACATGCTGGAAGGAGGGGCGACTGGGGATTAGGGTCCCAATAGCCAAATCATGGTGGGGACGAATTATTGGCCACGACCTTTTAGTTCGGGCGCCAATGTAGAGTTATTAGGTTATTTTGATGCTGAAGACATAAAAAATGCCTCGCCAGGGCTCGAATCTAGACCTCTCAAATACGTGCCGAGTGTGCTACCTTTGCACCACGAAAGCATGCAGAAAGGAGGGAGAAAATATCTTATAAAGTAAATTTTATTGCTAGGTGAGAAATTTATCTGAATTTGTAATTCTGTAAGTCAAATAAAAATAAAATAGGATGAAAACAAAGGCATTGTGCTTGATTCTAACTAGGTAATGTCTTTTATGACGGCAAGAAGAATATTTTAAGGGCTTTCTCAACAACCTTGGGAGAAAATTTTCTGTCAATCGCAATCGGTGTCGTTTAGCTTTTGATTTAAAAAAAAAAAAAAAAGATTTTCGGTAGAAGAAATTTTGAGAGCATGTTATACGTAAATGCAAAAGGTTTATTAGTTTTAAAACACGATTTTGCGTTTTTACTCTGATTTGTATTCGAGTCTATTGCCAGTCGGCAAAATGCAAAATATTCATCTTTCATGTTGAAACTGTCTGCTCTTGATTAAAGCCTTAAGAATATATTTTTTCTTATTTTTGAGTCTGATTGATTTAGTAAAAATGCATTTAATCCATGATGTATTTAATTAAAAACATTAAATACTTTTATAGAATTATATTACATATTTTTCACTTTTTAAATGTAGAGAAGACATACAAATAACTTCCGTATGTTAGTCTAAACGCATTTTCATCTAATATCCGATAAAATGTTTCGTTCTTTCACCTGAACCATTTCTATTTACAGTCCCTATCTTTCAGCTTTTTTTTTTTTTTTTCGTTTACTAGGGGTGAGGGATCTTGTAGTTCTTCTATTACCCTGAAACGTTCGAATTCTAATTCTGAACTTTCCACTGCAACTTTATAATGAAATTTAAATTTTATTTTAAAACATAATTTGCTTTTGAATTGAATCAAAATCTCAATTCTTTTAGTACAGCTGTTATTATGTTATCTCTATTACGTGCACCGACTGATAAATGCGATTAAAAAAAGTCTACATTCTTTTATTCTATTTGGTTTTCCCTTACAGAAAAGTGTGAAAAGGATGAGGTGTTCCTGGATTGTGGATCAGCTTGTCCTCCTTCTTGTGCAAACATAAGAAATCCCACTGCCTGTACTTTACAATGTGTCAGCGGATGTTTCTGCAAAGATGGTCTGGTTAGGAGCAATAGTGGAAAGTGCATACTTCCACAACAGTGTACTCAAGATGGTAATTCTTTAACTCAAGGTTTAAATTAAATAAAGCTATATTTAAATTATTTATCTTCGCACTCTTCTGCTTAGTCAATAGTTTTCATCAGGTCATGCATCAAGTTTGTTCACTTCAAATAAATACCTTACCTTATTTAAATTGTTGAATGAAAAGAATCACTGTGAGAAATAAACAAAGCAATATACTGTTTTAAAGCTGAATTTATACATTCGATAACGAAACGCTTTGTTTTATGTATATTATTATTGCAGAATTTAGTGTTTTGGAATATGATAAAATTTCATCATAAAATTATAAGTATAATATGAAACCTGACACTTCGAATAAAATGACATTATTCGTCATAAGTGAGGACATCATTTCTTGTTTTGGGTTAAAATATATCATTACTGAATCTTTCTTTAAAAACTTCTAAAAAGGGTTTACTTTTTCAAGATTCCTGTAGCTGCAGTTAGTAAACTTGAAGAAAAAAAGGAAACTTGAAGGAAAAATTATGACTAAGTTCTAATGCTCATTCATAACTGAGAAAAAATTTTGCGAGTGATATCGCGACTCATTTGTTTCCGTTTCATTTAGGCCCACCAGCGGCCTAGCGGTAAATTCGCTGAATGGGCTGGCTGCATGGGCGTTTTTGGGGTTTTCGCCATGTGTAACGTGCATACAAGCGAGTTCGTTTAGAAAGTCCTCCACGAAGGCCTCCCTTCCCTTATGCAGATATCCCTCGTGTGCTTTTCCGTAACCTCAATAAATAAATAATCCGTTTCATTTTTGCTCGAGATCATGATATTTTGTATTCTGACACATCACGAAATAACTTTTAACAGGTACTGACTGTCTTTTAAGTTTTAATGATCCAAATAAATAAATTATAAAGAAAATTATCATAAAGCAGGAAAAAAAGCTCTGCCAAAATTATTCTTTTTCAGCTAATTTATAAGAAATCTTTGTCGGAAATACACTGTTCGAGCTACATTTTATTGTAGTGCAGTTCTATTTTAAGAAAAGCATCTTTCTAAAATGAGCGTGTGCATCTGCGCGCTGATTTCCTGATGTTGCATTGGTGTGCTAACATCAATGAATGAAGCATTCATAGCAATTTAAATAATTCATCGCTAATATCTATATCAATTTCAAGCTTCAATATTTACAAGTTTTCTGCTATAGAAACTTTAACGATCCTAAAACTGGTATTGAAGGTATTTTATCATGGTTAATTTTCAGAAAGGTTAAATTAGCATTATTATACAAAATAGATCTTATTGTTGTTTAGGCTTATTCCGTTCATATAAAATTATCGTTATTATCGTGTAAAACGTGTAAACATTTACAAAACCTGCATTAGATGCAAAACATTTTTATATATACTGTATTCACGCTGAAATTTAAACATCGGAAAAAGGTGTGTCATAAATGTGATTTTTCTCCGGAACTGAGATTGCTTCAGGTCACTTTCAAACATCTGCTGGCTACGGAGTCGCACCGTAACCAGTTAAAGTACACTGATTGCCGTCGTACTAATATTGACTAGGATCCCCATTTCGGTTCGTAAGGGTTGTGAGAAGGACAATATTGCTGCTGATTTGCCGCCTAATGCAGTCTCTGCCAGTCTTAAATTCTGCTGCCCAGAACCTTTTTAAATTCTAAAACTTTAGCCGTCCCTAAGTTCTGCTGCTCAGTGCGTTTCCTCAGTTCTAAAAGTTTTGCCTTCGTTGTTCGGTGATCTTCTAAATTCTAAATTTTTATTGACCCTGTATTCTAGAGACAGTGCGACTGTACCGGCTCTGTCACTGGCCATCCTGGGGTGGAGAGGATAGTTTTTTTTTTTTTTTTTTTTTTTTTTTTTTTCTTATTTTTTTTGCCTGACTTAAACTTTAATCGAAGCTCTGGTGCAGTCAGCGTGATCCTCTGTTTACTCCCACTAGTGTTCTCCCTGGAGTCAGCCCACTTCTACTTGTACCTTTACATGTCTACATATCGTTTTACTAGATTTAAATAGATCTTCTAAAAGCCAGAAAATTTCGACATCCGGAACCGCCGAATCCGGATCCAGGACTAACGGCTGTACTAACGGCTTTCTAGTATTTATATGGATTTTCCTCATCTTTTATGAAAAACAGTGCTAAATAACAGGAATTATGCGGGTTAATAGATGTTTTATATTTCCAAAGCAAATGAGTTTCAGAAGATACATTAATTTCGTTATGTATTTTTGAACATTTACAGAACTTTCTATTATGACTTATATTTATTTCAGAACCCCTGGTATGGAGGGACACGTCTCTTAGCAATGGATGTCCGGACACTAACAAATGCATCCAACATTGCAAAAAGCGTGGACACCACACTGGACTTTGTACTGGTCCCAGATTCCATAACTGTCATTGTAGATGAAGAAACTGAGCCATTTTAAGTAAACAACATGCCTTTAAAATTTGTTTGTTACATCTTGTTTGTTTATCCATTGTAACAATAAATGTTGAATTTCAAATAAAATATATTTTTGTTTACATTATCTCATCTTTTTTATGTATGTGCTTGTTTCATCTCCTAGTTTATTTCAACTAATAATTTCATTAGAAGTTTAACCTATACCACAATATTTTGAAACATTAAATAACACTGTAAATATCAAGTAAATGAAATAGTTGTAACTGTTTCACTTCCTTGAGTAAATGAAAAAAAATTGCAATCAGATAAGAAATCTTTACACAATGCGTCTTTTAAAAGAGGTTTCTTGGAGCGTATGTGAATGAATGATTGCCTGCAGTACAATGTGACAGCAACCTACGTAGAAGGGACGTGAGAGGAGTCCATCAGTGACTTTATGCAGACAGCGTGGTTCAGGTCAGTTGAGTGGAGATGAGTTACACGCTTGACATGCAACACTGGTCAAGTGACAATCCACACATGCTCATAGAAGTTTCACTACATGCTCAGAAACATAGTGTCTGGTGTGTCGTGTCGTCACCCTTCTGTTCTTCCATGAGACTGTGAATTCAGCTTTTGACATAAGTAATATATTGAGTCACAGCGCATACAGCATACGCATTGAGTCAGTGTTTCCACCTGATCACGTCATCAGTTGAGGCATAAACTAGCTTTGGCCACCTCTTTCTCCAGATTTATCATTATGTGATTTCTTCTTGTGGGGGAGTTATAGAAAGAGAAAAAACGGGTATAGAGTAATATACCTCATACCTCTAAGAACTCCAGAACAATATTATTGTCACAATTATCCGCAGGATGAACATGCACGTGCTTTTCAGACCATGTGGCCTTGTCAGCCCACACTCCTCTAGGTCAACAGAGAACACTTACTACACCTCCTCAAATTAAGTTGTAAGGAATATACTAATTTTATTAACAGTTATTTTAAGTTTAGGCATCTTTCCTGTCTTTCTAGTTTCAGCTTACAATTTCCTACCAGAATGTAATTTCAGAAACGCAGTTAATGCAAATGAGTAAAAGTATTGTTTAAGTAGATGTTTCACCGACTTCGAGAGAGAGTCTGATTTTCCTGACTAGCGCGCGTTTGCCTTTTAGCTACGTTCTCTCTTAGATACTACGCTCGGCCATACTTTAGGCCCTTGCTTCGCTTCGCCGATTTAATTAATATTTAGGGGCCAACTACTTGGAATCCTGATAACTTCGGCTATATCTTTCAGTTAGCTTTCGTTAAGCTTAGTTAGTTTAATTTTATAATTATTTAAGTTCAAGCCTAAACGGAGGCTTTGCTTTATACTCCGAGTTAGGAGTTGATTGCATTTTTTCTAAGAAATAAAGGGTAGTTAACCCTTCGTAAGTCTTACGTCTCTGTTAACACACTTAAGCGACTATTCGCTTATTAGTCGCTAATTAGCGTTTGTGGGGTTCAAGGATTGAACACTAAATTAAATAAGTAAAACCACACATTTGGCGCACGATTTTTTTCTTAACGAACCATGCCGCTAGGTAGTGAAGATTTCTCGTTGACCCCTCCGACCATCCAATTCCCTCAGCCATAACCAAACCCAATGGTGGGATTCGGATTTATCATGGAAACAATGACAGCGGCAATGAAGCCAGCAGCAACGTTTGATGGCAAAGGGTCCGTGATGACTTTCCTGGAGCAGCTGGACTTACATTTCACGTTATATCCTGTGAACCAGCTTCAGAAAATTATCATCGCTTCGTCGAACTTTAAAAGACAAACTCTCACTTAGTACAAAAATATTAGCAAGAGCTTGTTGGTGGATCTAGGATCCGAAAAGTACACTTAGGAAAATTTTAAAAATTCGTTAATAAAAGCATTTTCAGTTGTGAAAGACCGCGCGAAATTCGAATTTGAATTATTTAGTAAATCAAACTAATTTCGACGAATTAACTAACTTCATCTTAAGTAAGGTCCACATTGTCAAATTATTATATTTAGAAAGGCCAGACAAAGAAATTATTGAAATCATATTGTCGCGGTTACTTCCATCAATCCAGGACGTTCTTAAAGTCAGGATTTGCAAACCCTGGAAAGCTTATTCGAATTAGCAGTGAAATTTCAGAGTAGGCGAACGGCCGAAAACGCGCGCGCAAACAATTCTAGGCAGTATTCAAGTTTTCACGCTTAAACGAACCTCAAGATTCATATCAGCAAGAGGGGAAAGTTAAAAGTCAGATAAGAAAAAGACTGATCAGACCAAAGCGTGGAGAAATAAAAAAAACAGCTGGATTCTTCAAGGGGCAGATAAGAAAAATTTGAACTAATCACGGTGACCAGGAGGAGGGCCAGGTCACCGTCTAAGAAGAAAAATCCCTCAGAAATCAAACTGAATACGGTAGTCGTACAGAAGTTGGCATTGCCAGAGATCCATATATTATTAAACGACGTCCCTACTACCGCCCTACTGGATACCGGGGCTCATTGCAGCTTCCTGTCGCAGGACTTCTTTAAAAAGCATTTTCGTCGTTATAGATTGTTTAAAACAACGGGACAATGGGTGATTGTTGCCCAAGGCAAACAGTGTGTTTGATTGGGAAAAGCCGAGGCTGCATGTTCAAATAAAAAACGAGGTACAAAAAATAAGTTTTTTAGTGGTAAAGAATTTGTTAACCGCAGTTATATTGGGGATTGATTTCTTAATTGCAAAAATTAATTTCAAAGATTCTACTTTGCAGGTTAAGATGGAAAAAAACTGAAGAAGAAAAAGCAGCAGTCCAGGAATTGGTTTCAACCCATCTCGAAGAAAGCGAGAAAATCGAAAATCTGGTAAGAAATTTTTCACAGTTATTTAATGAAAAGCCTGGCTTCTGCCGGATTGTGACTCAGAGTATTGACACTGGTAGTGCGCCCCCAGTTCGGTCTAAACCGTATAGGTATGATCGTGTGAAGAAAGACAATATCATAAAAACCACTTTCGCAAATGAATTGCTTGGCACTGATTTGCTCGGTCCCTACCGGAGAGCAAAAATTAATAAAAACAGATACTTGTTAACCATTGTGGATCATTTCTCAAAATGGGTGGAAATAATTCACCTTAAATGAGCTTCAGCAAAAACAGTAGCAGATTCGTTTCTAAATAAATATATTTTAAAATACGGAGCCCTAGTAAAAGTAATATCAGATAATGATAGGAAATTCCTAAGTAACTTATTTGAAAACCTTTGCACAGGCCTTGGCATAAACCATCTGAAGATGGTACCTTATAGAGCGCAATCGAATATTGCGGAACGTGTAAATAAGAATATATTTAAAATTATTCGGGGATATGTTAAGAATTATTATGACCGTTGGGACAGCTGTGTCAATGAGTTAGGCTTTGCCTTGAGAGAACAGCAAAACATGATACCACACAGAAAGCCCCTGCAGAATTACTTTTAGGAAGAAAAATTTTAACGCCACTGGATAAGCTATTTTTCGCTCAGCAAAGACAGGAAAAGCTTAAATTGAAGGATATCCAGAAAATTATTAATGAGGCTGTCAAAACTTCTGATGCGGCAAGACAGAAACAGAAGTTATATTATAATAGAAATAGACGCGATGGAGAATATACCGTTGGACAGAAAGTGTTAAAAATCAGACATTCATTATTGTCTGCACCCTAAAGCAGGCTGGCAAAATTTGAGCCCAAGTTTGATGGGCCATTTGTTATTGAAAGATAAAACACTCCACGTTTTATTTAAAGGCAAAAAATGGCCAGCAAATAATTACTAATGTTGACCAGACCAAGCCATACTATAGTCGTAGTGATTTCCCATATTCTAAAAGATCTATTGCAGGATCCTGGGAGATCCAAGAACATTGATGTCTCCATCGCCGAGCAAGAATCCCCCAACAACCAAAGGAAAACAAGCTAAGAACACCGAAGAAAGTACCGCGAAGCGAACGCAGCAGCAGCCGCAAGGTTCAGGCTCAGCAAGAATGAAGAGAACAAAAAAAAGAAAAGTTCCCCTACAACAGAAGCAAGTTTCGATGGTAAAGCGGAAAAAGCCCATGGATAGTATTCCAAGAAAACGTCCAACTCTACAACATCAGCCAACCACCTCAAAAGAAGCCACAGGAACGTCGGAGCGAAGAATCACGAAAGAGAGAAGGTCAGCTGACGTGGAAGCAGTGTTGTTCCAGCATGCTAGGCATCCAAGAAGGAGGTTTAAAGATCCCCCAGCAACGAAGTCGTTCCCAAGAGATAAAGAGAGGACCAGACTTCAAGAATCCTCAACCCATAAGGAAGTCTGCGCGTTTCATCGAAAGAAGCAAAAAACGAAAAAGAATGCCGACTAAGGCAACAAGCCAGCCAAGCAGGAAGAAAAAATTGCAAGTTCTGAAATATCCTACTTTCGAGGAAATCTGCTTGATTAGGATGGAAGAGTTTAGAAGAAAAAAAGATGCGTGAAAATTTTCCTTCTTTCCTATTCTGCATTGAAAGTTCGATTTATGGCATGTTGTTTAAAGTTGCTAAATGCTGTTTAAAGCAAAAAGTTGAATTTGCAAGTTTGCGAGAATGTAGTTGTAACTATCTTTTAAACAGAAAAGATTTTTGAATTCGTAAGTTGGCGAGAATTTTGTAAATACCTTTTTGAGAATTCTCAAGTTGCGAGAAACTAATTGTGAATATTTTTACGAGAAACACTTCAATTTAAAATGTGTTAAAGAACGATTGTAGCAAAAGTTTGTAACTTTTGTATAGCAATTATAACGAATGTGTAAAATGAATTTTAAAATATTGCATGTTAAAACTTTGTATTGAAAGTAGAAATACTAACGTCAGCTTTAAAACTACTGTAAAATTAAACTAGTACAAATCTAAGTTTTGGTCAAAGGATGACTGTAAAATACTTTGTATAATAGATGAACAGAAAGAAAGAATAGATTGAATGTGTTTAAAGTTAGGCCCTCCAGGTTTTATTTAAGAATTAAATAAAGTTGTGAAGGAAAGCTGTTTGAGGGCCAAAATAATTTCAATAAAGATTATTGGTAAGGAAAATGGAAATTGTTATGAAAGAAATCACTAATACTTTTTCCTTCCAGATTAATTGGAAGGACAAGAGTGACGTCTGACTGAAAGTAAAGATGAAGTAGATGTCTGTAATCAAATTCAAATTGAAAATGTGTTATATTTTCCTTAGTTTTAGTATAGATTTAAAAATTGTTGTAAAGTTTCCCGTAAACAGGAAAAGTTTTAATGATGAATTTCTTTCAAGGAAGCATAATTGCTACAAGTTTAAAATTTGATGAAAAAGAATTTTGTGGAATTTACACTCTTAAACAAGGTCGTTTTGAGATCTTATTCTTCGAGTAGTTGAATTCTGGTGGGGAGGTTATCTTATGTAAGGTTTATCTTAATTTTATTAACAGTTATCTTAAGTTTAGGCATCTTTCCTGTCTTTCTAGTTTCAGCTTACAATTTCCTACCAGAATGTAATTTCAGAAACGCGGTTAATGCAAATGAGTAAAGAGCAGTATTTAAATCGATGTTTCATTGATTTTGAGAGAGAGCCTGAGTTCCTGACTAGCGCGCATTTGCCTTTTGGATACATCTCTCTAAGCTATTGCTACGCTCGGCCATACTTTAGGCCCTTGTTTTGCTTCGCCGACTTAATTAAGATTTAGGGGCCAACTACTTAGAATATTGATAGCTTCGCCTGTATCTTTCAGGTAGCTTTAGTTAAGCTTAGTTAATTTTAATTTCTTATTAAGTTAAGTTCAAGCCCAAGTGGAGGCTTTGCTGTACACTTCGAGTTAGGAGTTGATTGTATTATATTTATTCAGAGAAATAAAGGGTATTTAAACCTTCTTAAGTCTTACGTCTCTGTTAACACACTTAATCGATTATTCACTTACTAGTGCTTGTGGGGTTCAAGGATTGAACACTGAATTAAATAAGTAAAACTTCCCAAAGTTATTGCACACTGTACTGCATTTGCTCAATTACTCATTCTATCACATGTTTCACATGGTTTTTTTTAACAGACTCACCCTGTACATAGGGAGACAGCTAAATTGATATAAATCAGAAAAACAAACCCAGATATAAAATATAAAAATCTGAAAACCTTTATTTGTTAAATACCATGTTCTTCGAACTTAAACCTTAAAATGCAGTTTAACAGCAATGTCGCAAAATAATTTTTAAATGAGCATATCTTTAAATTTTCGATACACAGTCTCGCGTGCTGGAAATAAAAATGTTTTTTTTTCGTACAGTGTTGCCATTGCTCGCTTTGAAATCGTTGAGTTTGTTAATCAAAAATTCGTTAAAAGTTTACAAACATAAAATAGATAATAAAACAAATTCAAAATTTGGCCTTCTAGATGCGCAAATTCGGGTGGAAACGTACGTTATTCAAAATTTGATGACTCTAGGTACCGTTGTTTTATCACAGTGAAAGAAACATACATATATTTATTTATGCAGATTCTTCATTGTTTAATTTCTGTAATACATGGTTCTAGCATTTGGTGGAAACAATTTGGAAAGTGAACCGACATTTAAACGCAAAATGCCAAAACGAAATTAATAGTCCTTCTGGGCAAATTGCCCCTTTGGACTAAAAAACGTTTCTGCTCAGCATATATGTTACAGAATAGATCTTCAGTAATCGTAAATCCGTATAGAAAACCATGATAAAATATGAAATAAAATACATCACTACTGAAGAGATCGCTTTTATCATTGACACAAATAACTAATAGTTAAGGATAAAGTCTGAATTAAAAAATAGCATCTTTTAATTATAGTGGTAAGATATAAACAGAGTTTTTAAAAATCTGAAATTATGAACACTTCTTTTGCATGCACTTCAGGCAACAAATTTTCTCAAAATGAAATACAGTCTTTTATGCGAAATGTTTCAGCGTTGTACGCTATAGATTCTACAAACACAGAAATTTATTATTATCTAATCCACATAAAGCAAAAATATCAATGAAACGTATATAGTAAAGCGCTTTCTTAACTTCAATAAATATTTCTCACATTTGTGTTCAAATTTACGCTAGCTGTGTCTTACCTTACAGTAAGTGATAAATCGCAGAACTTGGCTTGTAAACTCACGAATACCTATCTTGATGACAAATCAAATGTTGAAAACTTTATAATATTTCACTGAACAAAGAAAATCATTTGATTGGCCACTTTAAAAATGTAAAATTTGACTAAACTGTGTGTTTGCAATGTAAAAAAACAATTGAAAAACTTTTTTTCTATAAAAATTGTAGGGATTTTTATTTATTTTGACTAACCAGTTAAGTTTATGCTTTCTTTCCTATAAGCCTTCATTCCACTAATTGTCAATGCCAGAATATGTAAATTTGGCAGCGCGCGTGAAGGAATGCAATTTCTACCAGTAGGAGAAAAGGTTTAAATTCTGAGCTCTAGGAGGGAAAGTTAGAGAGAGTGGGCAAGTACTGTACCTCTGTAGCGTCAGCTTCTGATTCTCTATTTATTTCTCGTTAAAGTGGCGTAACTGCTGTTATTGTGTTACCACCAGACTTCGACGCGGTTTTAGGTAACAGGATTCTCTCGGCCGTGGGGAAAATTCTAGTGTTTTGTTAATATCTTTGAATTTTAAGTTTAGTTCTTGTTAGTTGAGTTACCACCCGAACAAGGCGTAGCGTGTTAGTGTCATGTCGACGCTTTGTGAATTTTAAAGAATATAATAAAGGATTCTTTTACCCCTTTTCCTGTCTGGTTCCTGCACTTACTTCAGCAGTCACACTGAAAGTTTAGTATTTAGACCAATGCTTCTCAAACACTGTTCCGTGGTACTTTTGTGTACCGCCAAATTCTTAAAGTGTGCCTCAATATTTTAGAAATGTATATAGTAAAAATTATAATGGGTTTAATCCTAGTATACGGCACACATGAGAATTGGTGAAATTCGATTTAAGACATTAATAAGCGCGCCAATTACTTTATCCAAGCAGATTTTGTTACTCTGGAGGAGAGCGTATTTCGGAGCATTATAGCGCATGTTCAATACACAATTTAAATTGAGAAGTTCTGATTGGTGCAGATTGAGGACTAGCTTACTTATCAGACATTTTTGTTGTTTTTAATAACATAAATTCAAGTATGCAAGGGACGAAAAAAAATGTATTAAACTCAATAGATAAACTGGTGGGATTCCAAAAGCAATTAACTTCATGGAAGAATAAAGCTCAGGAATGCAATTTGGAAAAGTTTGAATCAGTTCCAAAATATTTTAATAAAACTATTCATAAAATTGTTATTGGCCATTTGACAACATTAGAGGAGCGAATTATTAATTTTTTCCCAGAATTAGGTATAAAAAACTTTGATTGGGTTCGTAATCCATTTGTGATAACTGCTCCGATCTGCTCCGATGTGGAGCTCTCCGTGGTCTTACAAAAGACTGGAGATACTGGGAAGGAAGAACGCTCTTTAGGCAATGACTTCGGTCTTTTTTGTTCGTAGTTCTATTGTTTATAACCTCTGTTTATAAGATTTTAGTTCTTTGTAACCTTTTGCCTAGCCATTGAAAATTAAAAAAAAGGCTGTGATCCTGATGGCAGCAATTCATAAAAAAACTTGGTAGGGGGTTCCATAGGCCTTTAAAAAAGACTTCATTAAAGAATCATCATTCCATGCTTAGTTTCCCATTCTTCCTAATTTTTTTCTGTTCTTGCGTTTTACTTTTTGCACTTATTACATTCTTGTGTTTATATTGCCCCTACTACATAAAAAATTTATATATTACAAAGTTTGCAGATATCCACAAACTTAATTTTAATGCTTCCAAATCCTCCAGCTACCGCTTTACTACAAATAGACATGTTTACAATTACTCTCCTGACATTTCTCTGAATGGAGTGCGCTTGGACTCTAATAAACACCCTACTTATCTCGGATTCACTTTGGATCCCGAAGTGAACTGCAGTAAACATATCGAGTAACTGGCCGATAAAGCAAGAAAAAGACTTCGGATTATGAAGTATATCTCGGGTAGAGACTGGGGTTCTGACGGCACTACCCTTACAATAACCTACATCACCCTAGTCCGCCCTGTCCAAATGGTTACCAAATCAATCAAGTCCATATGGTTATCAAAGCAAATCTATCAATCAACTACTAACTTGAGGAAATCGGAGAGAGTACAGCTCAGTGCGGCGAGAATTATCACTGGCCTTAGAAATAGTTGCCCAAACGACGTTGTTCGTTATGAGGCGGACATCCAGCTTTTGGCAATGCGTTTTAAGCTGAATTCCTACAAGTATTTTAACAAGTTTAAGAATTTCTGTCCTTATAATCTGACCTCAGCCTTTATTTTAAATTGGACAAACAATAAATACCTAAAGTGAGACAGTCCACTTAGTTATGTGTGGAATTCGGATTTTATCAATTTCAGTGTTGAAACATCTATACCGTTTAGCCGTTTTGCTCCAGATACCTCATTTAATCGTTTTAACATCCCTGAGGAATTGTCGACTAATATTGTCAAGAGCAACCATCACCCGGAACTCCTCAGGCAAATGGCTCTTGAAATCATTAATGATATTCCTGCCCAGGCCTTTGTGATATATACAGATGGAAGTAGATCAGATAAGGGTAGAACAGGAAGTGGCATTTATAGTAACAACCCTGAAGGAGATATCAGATGCAGCATCAGAAACTCTGATCATTGCTTCGTCTTCAAATCGGAACTTATCGCCATCCGCAAAGCACTTGATTATGCTCTCTATTCGAGTAGTCACATTATATAAATTCTGACAGACAATAGAAGCTCCATTCAGTCCTTAAAAACTTGCCTAAGATCATGGATAAGACCGATCAGAATATCATATCTAAAATTTTCGAGCTTGGACACCGTAAATCAATATATCTCCAGTGGATACCGTACCATGTTGGGGTGTATGGTAATGAAATAACAGAGCATCTTGCAATAAAAGGTTGTGATCTCCCTACACCCACTTCCACTGATTTAAGTCCAACTGAAATACATTCCTACTACAAAAATAAAACGAACATGGCGTGGAAAATTTCTCCTGTTCACCAATGGTATATTGCTGACCAACCAGGCCTGTCACTTCTGAGCAAAAGATCTGAGTCTCTCCAAACGGCCATGGCCAGATTCAGAAGCTGACATCTTCGATGCATGAAATTCAAAGAGGGAGAAAGGAACTTCCCCTCGTGTGCCTGTTCCCTCCCTGCCTCTCCCACTCACTTACTGGATTGTATAGGCGTCTCTCTGAGACAGCCGTCGGCTGACCAAGATGACGTCAGTGATTTACTTGTGCGGCAAGGTCTTGTGGACTTGGTGTAGGCTTTCCTGCCCCAATGGGATTAGCAACATATAATACAAAAAAATTTTAATTTGTAAATTTTTTTTGTTCCAATGGCGGGCCCTGAGCCGACTTCGGCTTGGCCACTACTATGGCCAGAATTGGTGGTCACTTTATTATGGAGGCACCTAATAGGTGGGCCTCCTTTGCCTCCTATGAAGAGACGGACAGTTACAGCCATGCCTTCTCCAGGATTCGAGCCCAGGCCCTCTGGTATCGCAGCCAGCTCCCCTGACCACTATACCGTCTGGGCGGCATTTTTAAATGTATTAAAATGCTTTAGCTTAATTTTCCCGTATATTTATTTTATATGATTTCTTAAATATATTAAAAGGCTTTAGCTTAATTTTCCCATATATTTATTTTATATGATTTCTTCCATACTAAATGATGCCGCTTTATAACAATAAACAGTTATTAATTTATTAACGATTTTTCGTGATCAAAAGTATCTTTAATACACCTATCAACTGCCAGTAGGTATTCTGTTATCAACTACAACTTGATCCCTTGCTCATAATCTACCCCCAGAAGGTTAATATCGAGCCGTTGGGAACATCTGCTCTTCAATTACAAACAACCCTGCCCTCTCCGGGATTCGAAACCGAGCCAAATGATTCAGTAGCCAGTATCGCTAACCACTGTATCTATCCCGCTGGCTGGAAGAATGATAAAAACTGCTTTATAAATGCTGTCTATAACTCTTGTCTGATAATGTATACCTCCAATACAATTAATGTGTGAAAGTGAACGAGCATGTTGCTATTTTAGAAACTGAAAAGAGGTCTTTCTCACAGTTATAGGGCAATTATTATATTTGCTTGGCATTACACATGAAATAATCATTCACAAGACCTTAAGAAATTTTTCATTACGAAGTGCTTGTCGACAACCATGTAATTTGTGAGGATTTTAGAGTAAACTGAAACCGTTGTATATATTAAGCAGAGTATAATACTACATATCCTGGATGTAGAAGGAACTCGCAATGACATCATGAATGAAAATTTGTTGGACAAAAATTTATGAAAACCGGATTGGAACGACAGCTGATCCTCTACATTAAATCATTCTTATGAAACGGACGTGAGAGAAGAGGCAGAAATTTTACAAGAAATGCCCATTAGAACCACTGTACATCAAGGACTGATTCTGGGTCACAAGCTTTATTTGTTTCAACATCAGTGATTTTCTTAAGCAAGTCACAACTAATAACTACGTATTGTTTCGACATCCCTTAGGCATTTACATCTTTCAAATCAAATATTGCTGTTATAAGACTACAGAGCATTTTCTAATCCTTTTATCGAGAACTTGTGCAGAAAATAGAAAATCGGTATAAATCGGAATGAAAGACTATATTGCACTATCCCAGCAATTATATATGAGTCCCATTTTCAAGACAATTATATTCAAGAGAATTATTACATTAGAAGAGAATCAAAAATCGATTTCCAAATTTGACCCAAATCACAGAAATCACCCTAAATTAAATAATGTAAAAAGAAATGCATATTCAATCCCTGGGGTTTTTTAAATGTAATTTTTTTCTTTCCACCTGTGGGAACATTCGTTGCAAGCCATGCGCAAGGGATCCAATGGAAATGATGCACAGGAACATCTTGAATAATTATTTCCTGAATTCTTGAATTATTTTCTGATTCTACTCTTGAGTAATTGTTAAATGTTATACCTTCACGTAGTATTAATTTATGATGGAATAGTTGGGAAGAAAGCATATCAAATTTTCCCCCTCCCCAATATTTCGCACAGTTATTTTGAATATTTTGTTTTAAATATGTTACCAAATTAGATAGGAAAGACTCCAATCTAAAATTTTAATTAGAGGGAAAAAAATCTTAAGTTGGCATTAAAGTTTTTTTGCCTAAAGAAGACAGACCTATGTCTCGTAGCTCTCGAAATCTGTATTTCTTTCTAAATCAATGCCCACTTAAGACCACTTTTCTGCCTAATTTTAAATACGATTTTATATTCTATACGCTTGTTTCTAAAGATTCTATGATGAAATAATAGGCTTGTTGTTTAATTTAATTCAAAACCTTTTCAGAAGATAAGCTGAAATCTGAATGAGATGATCAGGATCAATTTTCCTTTCGAATTGTGCAGTTATTAAAAAAAACTCTATTTTACAAAAAAAAAAATTAACATAAAGTATAATATTAAAAACACTTTATAATGGTCTTATAAAAGGAACACTTGCATATTTCATGTCAATTAATGACTGTACAAACATGTTCACAAAACTATGCATAAGCATGCTTTTATTCCCGCAAATTTGTAATGAATACGTGTCAACAATGTTTGCCTAGAAAATAATCGCAGATTATTCATTCTCAAATGGAAAAATGCACGAACTCAGCATTTGATTAAACAGTTGGCATCGAATTCGGAAATGCAATTTCCAAGTAATTTTTGAATGTGAAAAGCTAACTAGAACTGTTTCGCATACGTTTCACCCATAGTCCTCCAAATATTTCAGAGTACAATGGTGAAAATATTACAAATGGCGGTATCTTGTTTCTGGCTAATGAGGGGTAAGTTAGTTATTTTTGAATAGACATATTTCTCTTTCTGCGCTTATGTTAATATATATTTAAGAGAAAGACGTTTGCCAGTTTTAGTACTTTCAGATCAGCTTCTCTTTTGTCAAAGATCATTGAAGAGTCAATTAAGTTTAGTTTTCTCCATGTGCTTGACGAGTTAAGATCCATATTGACACATAAAAAAAGTTATTAGAGTGAGATCACTGGGGACTGAAACGATAGAGGTACTTTTTTGTAAAATTTTTGTAATTTTTCTGTTCAACTGTATATGGCGTAAGTGCAAAGGAAATTATGCTTAATAGTAAAGCTAAAATAACTTTCAATTCAAAGTTTTTATATAATGTTCATATATAATGTTTTTATATAATGTTTAATTCTGTTCATTAAAAAAAAAACAGCTTTCAATCCCAGAAATTAAGATTATAACTTGATAGCTCAGCGAAGACTTTATCATTATTTTTTTTTTTAACTAAACAAACATAAAATACTTTAAACTCTTAAAAAGTCATCCTTATATTTCTACACGCCTTTTCTTCTTTAAAAAAAAGTAATACCTTCTGTTGCCATCTTATAAAATTAAATCTTTACTATGGGGTAAAATTAAACCTCAATTCAAATGAATTTCAATTTTGAAATTCTGACTTCGTTTTCATATTCCTTTTTGGAATGTAAAATGGCAGAAATAGAAAAATAAATTAAACATCAAAAAACTAAAAAAAAAAAAAAATTCTGAAAGGTTTTAGATTTTAACGGTCGTCCGAAAATGCTTGCTAAAGTTTTTTACGCTCATACTAAGCTCGCAGTCTACCAGTCTGCTGTTACATTCACTCCTACTAATCCCCCCTTGTCATTTTAGCTTTATTATGAGTATTAAGCATCATTTCCTTTGCAATTACGCCGTATACAGTTCAACAGCAAAATTACAAAAATGTACTTCTATCGTGCCCAAACTTTAACCCTTCTTTTCAATCCCCAGTGATCTCTCTCTAAAATTTCTTTTATGTGTTAATATGAATCTTAACTCGTCGAGCGCATGGAGAGAACTAAACATTTTTGACTCTTCAATGATCTTTCTCTGAATGTTTCTGATAACTCTCATTTTCGAAAACATTACTTGTAAACATTGATCAGCTAAGTGCTTCCATGCCACACATGCTTTTTCTCTTCGTCTTTCTTTTTATTCGCTATTTTCGTTTTCTGTTCGTCTTTCTGAAATATATCGACCAAGACGCTGATATCACCACTGACGTTGGAAATATTAACTAAAGTAACAATAAATCACAACTAAAGTAAACAATAACTAAATAAAGCAACTCAGGCCCTAAAGCTCATTCATCTCATATCGTAAAACTACTAACATCAAAACAGTTAGCAGACTGCAAATCATAAAATTAGATCATAAGATTAAGGTTTAGAATTCCTATGGCTTGCATTACTGGAATCTTAAAATTCACAGTTTTAAATATATAAAAATAACATTTTTAGTTTTCCAAAATAAAATTTTAAAACTTATGATTCCATTTAAAATTGCTTTAAAAATCTTTGCCGTCCACAGCGTATTGTCAAATATTGAGTTAATATTTTTGTGTGTTAACAATTTGTGGAAGCTTTTCGAATAAACATGTCCCGAATAACCAAAAAAGGAACAAAAGCTTGGAACCTGTTTTACAACTCCAAACAATAACAATTTCTACACATTAAGAAATCCAGATTATAAACAGTATAGCGAATATATATAAAAAAGTGTGGCAATATTTAGCACTTTGCAAACGTGAAGATTGTTCAGCTGACTGCCACACATTTTTTTCTTCGCTTTTTCTAATATAAGATCTTTCAATTAAAAATGTCTTGAGTAAAATAGTTCTTTACAGGAAAATAATAACAAAATTTCGGTAATAATATTAGAATTATCATTAAATGATTATAATCACCAGTCGAAATGGAATTAAACTATTACAAAGTTCTTGTTTCTACATTCTTTATCTGCTGAAGTTGTATTCCAACTAAGCCAATCCAACTTAAGCAATTAATATAGGCATAATAGATACCTGTAGAATATAGTTTCCCTAGGGGACGTTACCGCCCTCCCCAATGGGGTTGGACTCTTCAATGGGGGCGATAGGGGAACCAGAAGAAAATGGGGACGCAAAGGCAGTCTTTTTTTTTTTTAAGTTAAAGCCAGTCGCTTTCTACATGGTTTCTCAACAAACATTTTTAGTGAGGATTTTTGAAGCCGAGCATGACGTGTCATAAGTCCGAAAGAATTTTGAATGGTAAGTGAAGCTATGTTTTTTCTCGTGTATTTCAGCGAATGTTAATGCATTTTGTAATGTATTTAATGAATATTGTATTTAAGATGATTGTGTTATTGATGAATTATTTCTTCACGGTTTGTGTTTATGCTTACAGTATATATTTTTTAAAATTTATTGTTATTATTTTAGCTTATTTTAGCGAGGTTTGCAGAATGTCATGATTTCTGCGTAGTGCCACGAATTCTGCGCGGTGCCATGAATTCTGCAATTCTCTGATGTTTTTTAAAGTTAAAACAGATCGCTGTGTACATGGTTTTTAAGGGAATTATGTTATTAATAATGAATGATTTGTTCACTGGTGTGCTGGTAGAAGTATATTTTTGTGGAAATGTATTGTTATTTTAGTTTATTTTAGCGAGGTCAGAGCTATGCGATTATTTCAGTGCAGTGCCACGAATTCTGCAATTCTCTGATGTTTTTTAAAGTTAAAACAGATCGCTGTGTACATGGTTTCTCGTCAAACATTTTTGGTGAGAAACTTCACACTTTTACAATGTAAATTTTTTGTTTTTATTTCGACTTATAGCGTAAATTGTGTGTAAAAACGTGGTTTTTGCACATGTGAAAACCGCGTTTTTGCAGACATTTTAGGCTTAAAGTCCGAAATGTAAACAAAAAATTTAGATAGTGATGGCGTGTCGTGGAGTTTCTCGCCAAAAATGTTTGGCGAGAAATTTGTCGCCAACCGGGGACTGATATAAGAGTAGTTCCAGAAATTTTTTAAATGATTAAATCTAAATAAATATGTATGTGTTTTTCAAGTTTTGGAGAGGAAGGGGGGAATGAAAAATGGTATGGTAAAAAAGATTCAAGTCGCAAAAAAAAAAGGTTGAAATCCTCTGTTCTGTACTGTAAGAAATCTTTCTGTATAGCAAATGGAGCACTCAAGTAGACCTCAATCATATAATCGACGGTTCTGAGGACAAAAAAAGCAATCAAAATAATTTTTAAACGTTGCAATTAATTTTTTCTACAAAAATAAACAGAGTTCAAATTTATTTTCCCATGTGTCATTTTGACATTTTTTTTAGTTACTTGCTTATATGTTAAGAGAGGCGGCAAATTCCCGAACCGTCCCAGGCGGTAAAATCAGAAACTGCCTAAGTACGATAAAAGCTCTAGTTACGCCACTGGCCAAATAGTCATCATTGTACGATAACGAGGGTTTCAAAGGGCGGGGGAATGAAATTTTGATTCTTCGCAATGTATTTAAAAAGTGTGCAAAACAGAACACCTTTCTTAATACTGCATTAAAAGAAAAATACATGAAGCTTTAAGGTGTCTGGATAATAGACGGATATCTTACTGTCCGAATCTACTACTATCTAATACTGTCGTTCCTTTCCCAAAATCTGGCATGTTTTTCCTGCAACCATTTTCGAATGCCTGCAGACATACTGCTCGCATTAGTGATTTTGAGATGAAAGATTAATGTCTGTTAACCTGAATTTCCCTGAGAACTTGTCCCTTTTCATAAGCGAGAAAATTTATTTTCATTGATAAGTGCAACCGAGCATGAAAATCACGTAGAACGCAAGTTTGCGGCTTTTTGAGGAAAGTATTTTTTAAATTCAAAGATACTCATTTCGCCAACCCTTTTCTTTAACGCTGGGCTACACCGAATTTCTGCTTTTTTCTTCTTTAAAAGCGTGAAGAATTTTCTTCTTCTTTACCATATGCTTTTATGATGTAATAAGAAAGCACGACCGATCAACAATCGAAAGTTCTGTTATGAAAACAAAATGTTGTGCGCCGGACTCAGGAACTCTTTCGAAGCTTTAAACACGTACAGAATTCATTCTAAAGTCATTAGAAAAGATTTCTAAAGGTATCTGTCAGGCTGCGTCCGTGTTTCGCCCCCCCCCGGAAAGAAATAATAATGGCAACATGACTCAAGAAGAAAAAGTTGTTGGTTCATCTCACACAAAACCGCTTGCTCGAATCTAGGAGCGGAGAAATTGGCACCCGGTTTATGCTTCGCGTATGCGATCTTTGATGAATGGCGCTTGTCGAAACGGTTTTAAGAGCCTCCGTTTTCTGTGCGTCTGCGGTTTGTCCGTCAGTATTCTCCCTCTGTCGTCGAAATGGGAGATTTACTGGGTTCTTACCCCCAACTTTTCCCTTTCTCTATCTGATATTTAACCGTTGCTGTCTGTCCACTCTTGCGTCCGTTACTTCGCCGACCCTATTTTACCGCGATTTTATGCAAATCTGTAAATCCGCAGCATGCCACAGATAACCTCCAAAACTCCATCAATGTTATAACTCAATGGTTCCGTGCTTAGAAAGTAAAACTCAATGCTTCAAAATCTTCCTTAATTTATTTCAGAAAATATCGTCTCAGAATAGACGTAGGCGAAATTAAAATAAACAGTTCAACTACCACCAGAGAAAAAGTTATCAAATATCTTAACGTCTACTTAACGAGAAATTAACCTTCAAGTAACACATCATTAAGCATTTATGGCTATCTACGCCATCTTAGGCAGAAAATACCCCTTAAACATAAATACGAAGAGAATTATTCTACCTTACAGGCCATCAGACCTATTCGTTTTATGCAGCACCAGCGTGAGTAGCTACAGCACGAAGCACTAGAAATATTTCATAGAAAAAACAAAACAAGATCCTAAGAATAATTACAAATTAGCTGTGGTTCATCCGTAACTCGATTATCCACAATGACATAAAAATTAAGCCTTTAGACAGTGGGATATTAAAATCAACACAAAACTTCTTCATGCAATGCGATAACTATCTTGATAACGCAGTCAAGACATTCAGAAGTTACAACTACACACTCATCCAGCAAAACAAGCGCCCAAGAATGATTTCCCACAATTCACAATGGTAGTTATTTAGGCTGTACATATTTCATTTATTTTTTTTCATTTTTATTTATTTGCTTCATTATTAGTTAATTTGTATTATGTGTAATTATTTGTCAAGATATGGACTTAATTTTCTTATCAAGATAGAGACTTGATTCTTACTGTGTTATGATTCGTTTGTGCGCGCTTAATAAAAATTTTCCTATTGGCTCAGCTGCGCCACTTAGAACACACCATGGAGTTCGTTTTCAGGCGAAGTTTAAATATACTGGAACTTGTAAATATTTCTTTTTCGTTTATTTTCATCTATATAACCAAGAATAATTCCTAGTATTCTACAAATAATTGCTTTACGTTGCGAGAAATGCTTTATCTATGTATAACTGCTGAAGACCATTGTTTAAGATATGCTGTTGCTTAAGGCACGCTACTGCCTCACCAAAGAAATGCTCACACGAGACTATAGCACTACTGTGCATACGTTCTTCATTTTTATCAATAGAAAATCATATAATTTCACAGATTCTTCGCCCCAATAGATCAAAACAATAATTAACTTCTACCAAAATCTTATTTTTACTTATGCTAGATATTCTATCGAATTTTTATGAAAATTCGTAGGCAAGAAAAATGTGTATATTGTACAAGTTATAATTTAGATTGTTCCGTTTTCAGTTCCATTCATATTTGCGGATCCAGTAAGGAGTGGAAATATGTGCCCATCCAACTGGAGAGATTGTGACGAGCTTTGCAAGAGGCAAGGTCGCCAAAGCGGCTATTGTTCTGGATTTTGGTCAACAAGATGTACTTGCACAAGAAGAGGTTTCTCTCTAAACTCGGATATCCTGCCCTGGTGGGGCTGAGATGAAAATTTTATCTAATTAAAATATTCTGTTCTATATGTGGTAAAAATACATAGCATGTTCTCAAAAAAACATTAATCTTAACAGTAATATGAATACTAACAGCAGGCATATATGCATATTTGAATTAATTTATTTTTGAACTTGCAAAGCATCTAGCATCGTTTCTCACAAAGAGTTATTCGATGGATTACTAGCGAATAAAATTTATGATAGGGATTCTTAGTTTAAAGAGCCGCTGATGTTTAATGCGTAGGATTATTAACGAAAGTGTGAAGATGTTATAGAACAAATAAAAAAAACAAAAGATTTTATACACACATATACTTTATTTTATTTTTAGTCCAAAGGGATGCAGTCCCGAAGGACTATTACTTTCGTTTGGGCGTTTTGAGTCGTTTCACAAAAATTTCCGATTCACTTTTCAATTTAGTGCTTATGTTTCATTGTTGGTAATTGAAGTTGCATTGGATTGGCTATTAGAATTTTTGGAATTGTACTGTGTTGGTTATTGGGTCTGTACTGGATGAATTAATGGAATTGTATTGGGTTGACTATTGGAATTATATTGGGTTGGTTTTTGTGTTCGTATTGGGTTTAGTTTAATGTTTGTTTCGTTCGACAAGTTATTATATTATTAAGCAAGATCCCTTTGGACGTAATCTAAAATCTGAATCCTTTCAGATTTTTTTTTTAGAATTGTAATTAAAATTTCTTTTTATTTGATTATATATTTATTACATTTATTCATTCAAAATATCCCTATGTGAAATTCGTCGATGATATAAGATACATAATTTAAGATGTCAGTAGTTATTTCCTAGTAAACGTTAAAAGTGTAAATGAAATGCCAAGTGTACTTGGATAGTTTACTTCGTACCATATTGACATTAAAATGATGTTTCATCAAATGAACTGCCTTTTCATTTCGTTTGGCGTCTGCATCGAAATCGCCGATCATAATAACATGAACATCTGTACCTACTGTAAATTCTTCTTCGACCCATAAAGTTGTGAAGTTCGACTTATTCAATCATAAAGTTCTAACTTAGAACCCCACGAACACTAACAAGCGAATAATCGCTTAAGTGTGTGAACAAAACACGTAAGACTTAAAGAGGGTTTACAACCCTTTATTTTTCAGTATATTTACAATCAGTTCCTACTTGGAACTTTAGACAAAGCCTCCACTCGGGCTTGAACTTAAAATAATAATAATTTAAACTAAACTAGCTTAACTAAGCTATTTGAAAGGTATAGCTGAGGCTATCAGAATCTAACTAGTTGACCCCTAAGTATTAATTAAATCGGCGAACCAAGCAAGGGCCTAAGGTATGGCCTAGCGTAGCAATAGCTAAGAGAGACGTAGCCAAAAGGCAAACGTGCGCTAGTCAGGGAATCAGACTCTCTCTCGAAGTAGGTGGAGTATCGACTTAAATAGTACTCTTTCGCATTTGCATTAACTGCGTTTCTGAAATTACATTCTGGCAGGAAATTGTAAGCTGAAATTAGAATAAGATAGGAAAGATACAAAACCTAAAATAACTGTTAATAAACTTAGGATAAACCTTACAAAGTAGTCCAAGAATTATGGTTTCATTTTTCATCAATTCACGTATGGAACTTTCCCCAACACCAAACGTCTTTGCTGCAGCGCGATTTCCATTTTCTTTCGCAAATTCACTGACTTTGCATTTGAAATTAGCATTGTGTTTGTTTCATTTGACAGGAACCATATTTACTACTAAAAGGAACACTAGATCAACCGCATTTCAAATAAAGCAAATGCGATTTACTAAAGCCTTCGAGGCTCACTTCAAAATCGCAGCTTCAAATGACTGCAGAAAGAGAACATATCTGACTCCTAATTACTCGAATACATTCAAGTTAGAAATGCCTTCTTAACCCAAATTATGTCCCCCTTTTTTTCGAAACCCTAGAACAGCATTCTTGTGCACACTTGCATTGAATACAACCCACCTTCATTGCAAAAGGATTTACTCCCTCAAGCATTCCCCCCCCCTAACGCACACATGCTGTTCTCCTTATCGGTTGTCAAATCAGTATACCATTTTTCGAAAGCTCGGGAAAAAAATCTTTCAAAGAACGATTTCAAAAGATAAGAACTTCGCGAAGTTTCTTCGTAAAGAAAATGATGCGGATATATGCCGGAATATACGATATTTCAAATATAAAATTTGGAAAGTTTTGAATTACCTCACAACACATTTTTTTAAGAAAGTCTGTTCAGAGTTTCAAGCAAAGTATCACTTCCGGTTAATCAGATTCAGCCAAAATCTAACATGATGTTCGAATTGATAGAAAAGTCTTAAATACTGACATTGAAAAGTTCTCGTTTATATTCTAACATAATTTTCATTTAAAACTGTTATTGGCTTTAAGTACTTATGATTGTCCAATAAAAAATTATTATGGGTTTCAAGTAAAGTACCACTTCCGGTTGTCCAGTTTTACCAAATATCTAATGCAGAAAGTTTAACTACCGAAAACAAAAAATTTTTTAACTTCGATATAAGAATTTATTGAGGACGAAAAAATCATCCCACACATGCAGACACATGAACTTCATCGTAAAAATAGACAAAAGTTTTTATGGGGACCCGAATTCATGCTTATTCACTGCAAATGTACTATAGAACTTTTGGATCAAAAATATTACCTTCTGCCTACGTTGGCACGAGGTAAAAATAGTGAGTGCCATTTTTTCCCTTTAGCGAAGCGGTCAAGTTGATGTGAATTTTTTGGGCTCAAAGTTCAAGTGTACCCTTACTTATGTATGTAGGTTAACGAGAGGTAAAATGAATGAGACTTTGCTTTTAATAATATTCAGTAAATGCATCGTGAATGAAATAGTTTTAAGCAAATACATCAAACAAATAAAGTTTGCTCTTCATAATGCTTTTCTTATATTTGTAATGGTATTAAAAAAAACTCATTGTTATGCCCTCGATGTGTTATTAAAGGTCAGACAAATGCGAATCATAAAAATTAATTCATGAAATATAATCTATAGTAAATAATTTAATTTTCCACAGTTTTATAAAAAATATTTAAATTGTTAATATTTGGATTATTAGCATTTTCTGCTGCAACACATCATTTATGTGCTAATTATATTTTTTAGAAAAATAAAGAGGAAAGAGGAATATGGAATTACCAATACAATTCACAGATGGATCAAGAGTTTCTTTTGTGTATTTTATTTCCTGTTTTCAACATATGCTGAATCAGAATTATAGCTAATGTGCTTAAACACAAAAATTGTATTTACTAGGGAAAATATTCTATTATACTTTTCCCTGCTTTCCTTCCTTTCGTATTATAAAATATTCAAACATTTCATTCCCCCCTTGATTAAAGTTTAAACCGATTAGTCACAAAAGCCTGAAAATAATCTCTTTTAATTCTGATGCTGAAATTTCATCATTTAATACTTTTTTCATTATTCTGTTCATTTCAAAATATTAGAATACACAACTGCGTAATGAACAAATAAGGATACTTAAATGATTTATCTGATATTTGATTTGAATTTAATTTTGAATCACTAACTGAATGTCAGCAGAAAGTGCAGCTTATATCCGAAAGCACTAAATCTTCAGAAAAAATATACCGTAATTTTGAAAAAAAAAAATGTGACTTTCTTTCAGGTAATTACATGTTAAGGCAGCAACCTAAATCTACCAATTTTTTACAGATGAAAGGGCAAAAGTTTATAAGATTCCAGCTAGGTTGGTGGGCCTTAGCAAGTAGAAAACTTAAGAAGCGTGTAGTGACTAATCGCTTACTTCTAAGGCTTCAAACACAAGTCCAAAAAAAGGGTTAAATGACCCTTTTATTCAACTCAAGAATGCTCACAGTTGGCCCCTCTCGGGCTTACAGGAAGCCACCATTTGGGTTTTAACTTAACCGTTACCGCCCGGTGATCTCTATATATATCCCCCCCCTGCTTTTAGAACACCTCCTAGGAACAATATCTTTTAATCACTTCTTGTCATTGGCTGATTTCGTTACACATGTGGCCACACTCCCAATGGCGTTTTGAAACACTCTTTTCCGCATAAATCTAGCAGATAACGGGCTCACCAGTGGCCGAGCGGCAAAATCGTTAAACATTGGTAGTTCGATCCTAGGTTGGAATCTCGTGAACAGGGTGGCTGCATGGGCATTTTCGAGGTTTTTCCCATGTGTAACGTGTATACGAGCTAGTTTCCCTTAGATGGTCCACCATGACCCTCACACAGATAGCCCTCGTAGCTTTACTGTAACCACATAAACCAAACCAGCAGATAATGTCTGAAGTTTTAGCCAAGCGATGCTTCATAGCGCAGCTTTCGATTTTGCATCCAACGGGGAAAAAAATTAAAAGCAAGTTAAACTTTTCTTATGTGTTCTACATTTTCAATACTTCTTTAATTGTTCTGCGTTATTTAGAGTAAAAAAATAACTGTTCTTATAATTAAATTCTTAGCTTAAACATGCTGATCTATAAATAGATCGGTGGGAATACTGTATTGTTTTTCCTCTTTTCATTTCTTCCAGAATGTTCCGGGGTAAAATGTTTCACACTGCCGAAGAAGCTTTAGAATACATGTTTTCTAAGGAGATTGAGTCAAATATAATTACTTTACCGCCTGATGTGGATGAGAAGCATACTTTGATGATGGTGAAATGATTACTCCATCGGTAAAAGACCTGTCAGGTAATGTAGAAATGTGTTTACCCGTGGGAGAAATATGTAAAGAAGTAAAAGAATAATGTAAATCAAAAAACGTAAATGATTTTGGACCTAATATTACGGAGCAACTGCCACCTACATCTAGCGTCAGTAATGAAAAAGAAAATAAAAAACGATTAAGTTCGAAATTATCAAAAAAGTGCTTGAAAAAATTAAAAATAGAGCTGAAAGCAAATTTTAACAAAAAATAACCATACTTATGCTTTTAACGAAGAAGGTAATTTGTCTGGTGAAAATCTTGAGAGCATTTCAAATATTTTAAAAAATACGAATTTTTAAAGAATTTTTAACTCCCGAATTTTACGAATTTATAATAAACGAAACAGAAAGATATGCGAAAGAGTGGAAAAATAAGTCAGAGTTTTCAGTTACAAATAATGAGTTGAAGAGTTTTATTGGTTTTTTAATTTCCTGTGGCTATCATAGGTTAGGTTAGGTTATTCAATTATGGCAAAGCACACGAGGGCTACCTGCCTAAAGGGAGGGATGCCTTCGTGGAGGACTTTCTCAGGGAAACTTGCTCGTATACACGTTACACATGGGGAAAACCACGAAAACGCCCATGCAGCCAGCCCGTTCGCGGGATTCGAGCCTCCTTTGTCTATCATACTTTATGTAGTAAACGTAATTACTGGTCAGAGGAAACGTGATTACTTGTGAACATGATTACTGGTCTCATGGTACCGATAGTACAAAATGCAATGTATCTAAATAAATATTTAGAAATTACACCTGTAATCCATTTTACCAACAATAATTATGCAGCAATACAAAATCAGACCCGGCATTCAAAATAAGAAAATTAATCACGCATATTAATCACAGTTTTCAAAAATTTGGAATTTTCTATAAATTTCTGTCTGTTGATGAAATGATGATTAGATATTACGGTCATCATTTTTTCAAGCAATTCCTTAAAGGCAAACCCATACGGTTTGGTTATAAATTTTGGGCCATGTGTGGAGTAAAGGGCTATTGTTATAATTTTGACTTATATTGTGGTACGGAGAGTTTTGACAGTGCTCCTGAAGCGCATGGAACACAAGTGGTAAAAAAAAAACACTACAACCAGTGATTCCAATAGCTACATCATATTTTTTTACTTTTTTTAGTTCTTATGATCTGCTGATTGAATTAAAAACACAAGGATTCAGATCCATGGGCACAATTAGAAACAACAGAAGTGCTTCTTGCCCTTTAATGCCTAATAAGGTATTAGAAAATAAAAATCGGGGTACTTATGACTATTGTTTCGACGAAAGGAACGAAATAACTATAGTTAAATGGAAGGAAAATAAGTGTGTAACAGCAACAAATTACATACAGCCTTTCTAACCCAAGTTTCAATGCGTCAAATAGGTTTTGGAAGAAAAATCCTAAATTTTGCAACCTAGTACCAATATAGCAAAAATATGGGTGCTGTCGAGCAGCAAGACTGACTCCTAGAAAAACAAACAATTCAAATCCGTGGCAAAAAAAAAAAATGGTATTGGCCAATATTTACAACAGTTATTGACATGGCTGTCGTCTGTTCAATTTAACAAATTCTGAAAAGAAAAGTATAAAAGACATCCGAAGATATATCGCGGTTGCGTTTCTTAAATTGGGAACAAATTCTAACAAAAGCATTGGAAGACCTTTGGTGATGTCATCGAAACTAAAAGTAATAGAATCTGTACGCTTAGACAGAAAAGACCATGTTATAGGTAAAAGACAAAACCAAAGAAGATGCCAGTTTCGAAAGTCAGGAAAGACCTTTTACATTTTTCACAAAATGCGATCTAACACTTTGTGTCAAATGTTTTTGCTTTACCACACTTTAAATATTGATTTGATCAATCGAAAATGTGACTAAGTTTAGATCAGTAAAATAAGATTTTTTCTTTTAAATCTTTTTAGCTGTTTTAAATTTTGCAAAAAACTCATACTTTTTTTTATCTAAACTCGTACGTTTTAAAACATAAGATCAGAGTGCAGTTACTTGTTCTTTTATTACCAGAAATGCCCAGCGATCTATTTATAGATCACCTATTATCTGAACTGCTAATTGTGGTAAGTGAATAAAACTTCATAATTACTTCATTTATGATATATGGAACGCATTTTTAAAAATATTTTTCAAAAATTCTCATTTTTAAATAATTTGAGCATTAACGAGTTAAGACAGAAAAAAAGAAAGTAATATAACGCTAACTAAACTAAAACTAGCTGAAGCTGCACAGCAGTAACTAAGATAGTTGGCCCTTAGTACGATCACTGGCGAAAACTAGCAGGCAAGTAACAACACGGCCGAATGCAAAGATCAGACTTAAAGCAACAACGTGGCCAGAAGGCAGAACACGCTCTACTAAGAGCTTCTAAGCTCTTCTACTGAAGTAACCGACACTTCCCTTTAAATATTGGTTCTACTTCATTTACATAAAACGCGATCCTGAAAGCTCCTTCTGGTCGGAAATCGTAGATGTGAAACAACAGAATAAAGGAGAGCTGTTCAAAATTAAAAACAACTATTAGGAAATGATAATAACCTCTACAAGTTATTTATTATGTACAAACTGGTCATTTTCACAAACTTTTTAAAAGTTAAACTTATTTTTTTAAAAGACTGTCCAACTACAAATGTTTATCGTAATTTGGCAAATATTGTCAACATTTGAAAAGCCTTACTTTAGAAATTTAAAGTATAAATTTTAATTGTTAAATAAAGATTACGTGATTCATTAAAAAGACAGAATACTTACACTCACCACCAAATCTTTCTGGAATTTTTTTGTGCTATTCTTCTCTCCAAGTACAGAGACAGGGCTGGATTAACCATTAAGCAATATAAGCATGCACTTAAGGCTTCAAAAAAGGGGAAACATGAAGAAACGTCCTCAGATATTCAGGAAACGGGAAGATCTTAATCTGGCCCTGCACAGTGATTTATCTTCACTTTAAAAAACATCAGAGAACTGCGAAGACTCGGCATCGTGCAAACCTCGCAACACTGGCTATCTACAAAACGCATCTCCTATCACCCCCTTAGAGATTTTGTGGCAAGAG